>BROF01002748.1:0-20254 GCA_024346535.1 Eptatretus burgeri | reverse complement strand
GTGGGATGGGGTGGGGAGGGGTGGGAAAGCAAGGAAGCTGTGGTGTTAGGTGACGACATCATGAAGTCCAATGTCTGTTCCTGGTAGAAAATGGTCCATGTTGCTATCGTTTGCAGGTTTTCCGATTCTCAAACATTCATTCCCAGGTTCATTGAGTGGTTTCAGTGATTACAAACAGGTCACATGTTTATAACCATATCTTGTATGTCGTGACCAGGTGGATCTGTGCAGGTGTACATGGATCGTCGACCATGAAACATTCAGAGAAGTTGCATTTGCTGACAAACGTTGCATCTTGTTTTCAGATAAGGAATAAAATGATTGTTTTTACATCTACAAGGGCCCGTCTATTTATTACGTACTGATTGGGAGCGGAATAAATGATTTGGAAAGTTAAAATTAATGGATTGGGGGAAGGGAGGATAATCCAAGAAAGGGAGGGAAGAGTAACTCGGTGTCCAGTATGTGTGGATAGAAAAGGGAAAGGAGGTTGGGAGGAGATGGGGTAACGGGAGGGAAGGGTACAGGTGTGAAGCCTATGGCAGGGAGGTGGTGGAGTTGGTGGAGGGGGTGGTATGGAAGATTGTGCCATATTTGCTTACGTTGTAAATAGATGGCCACAAGCAGGTGTCACTTTAGTTTGTACATGAGGGTTTAGGTTCACTTTTAAAATGATTAATACAACTGCGACACCTCCATTCGACGATATCAATCATCAGGTGGGGATCTTCAAAGCTTTTATCATCTCCGCCACAAAAGGTAGACAGACAGGAGTTATGGTTTCACTTCTGTCTGTCTGTCTGTCTGTGTCTGGGAGTAGGATATCTCGAAAAGTTATGGACGGATTATGATAAAACTTGGTGGACGAGTTGGTTTAGTAACAATAACTAGCCGATTAGATTTTGGTTCAGGTCCAAATCCAGATCCGGCATATCAGTGAGATAGAGAACGTGAACAGTTCAGCTTGGCGGGGGTGTGTGCTCTACTGAGTGCCATCCTCATTAAACTACTTTCATGGTTGTGAATTTTAATCTGGGGCCCCGAAAGATGCATTTTACACTGCTTCAAATGTTTGGAGGAATTTCACAGTGAAAGGTAAAATAAACCAAGAAAATGTTTAAACGGATCAAACCGATCAGAAGCCGAAGGGGCTCCACTTGTCATGTCGATCAATACGGAGCTCACCCGACAACTGGACAGGCGGTAACCAACACCGCAAGGTGTGCTGGTGGGCAAGGTTACCTGGTCATGCAGGATGACCCGGACAAAGGTAATCTACCTTGGAACCGAACCCTTAAATTACAATTACTGGTTCTTCTCCCTTCCCTTACCTTCACTCCTCCAGGAGAGCCCGTTCACTGATCGCAGATCAAGGATGTCATGACAGGTGTAAGGGATGCTGCAAAACTCCAACCTCAGCTCACTCTTCGCTCCTCCAACCCGAGCTCACTCTTCGCTCCTCCAACCCGAGCTCACTCTTCGCTCCTCCAACCCGAGCTCACTCTTCCCTCCTCCAACCCGAGCTCACTCTTCGCTCCTCCAACCCGAGCTCACTCTTCGCTCCTCCAACCCGAGCTCACTCTTCGCTCCTCCAACCCGAGCTCACTCTTCGCTCCTCCAACCCGAGCTCACTCTTCGTTCCTCCAACCCGAGCTCACTCTTCGCTCCACCAACCCGAGCTCACTCTTCGCTCCTCCAACCCGAGCTCACTCTATGTCGTACTCACCGCTCGTTTCTTCAACACGAACTCTTCACTCGGCGGTTTCTGTTCCTCTCTCCGTTAAAATTAATTCACCACTCGCTCTTTCGAGCCGCACATCAGCGCTCTTTCTCCAGCCCGCGCTCCCCATGCTTCGCAGGTAGGAGGAGCCAGGGTGGGATATGTTGGAATCGAGGGGCGGGGAAGGTAAACAGCCCCGTCCTCTGCCCAACGCTGCGGGTGGAAGTTAAACACGTTCAAGCGGAAAAACAGAGAGCACGTGTTCCAAACTCCAGAACGAAGCGTTGACCCAACCAGTCAACCCCAACCCCAACCTGAACCCGCCTTACTTTGAAGACTATAGAGGAAAGGATATCATCCTAAAGGAGGGACGATAGGAGATTGAAGACTATAGAGGAAAGGATATCATCCTAAAGGAGGGACGATAGGAGATTGAAGACTATAGAGGAAAGGATATCATCCTAAAGGAGGGACGATAGGAGAGAGAATGTAGTGGAGTTGTGAATGAGAGGGAGGGTATATGTGTACCAAACATACTAAGTGAAGATTTGGGGGTTAAAATACCACTTTATTATAGTTATTTTCATACATTGTAACAGATTGAACAATTTGGGGTAATGATTGTTTGGGAGGAGGAGAGTAGAGATGTTTAATTTTTCCATTTCTTCACGCAGTGGCGGATTAACGCACGGACACGCAGGGCTCGTGCCAAGGGCCATGATGAAAAATACATTTGCTGTTAAAATGCCTCTACCGGCTCGACCACTACAACATGATGCTTCAAGTCACGAGTTTCCATTCAGGTAATTTCAGTACTGGTTTTGGCTTCACACCGCTCTCAAGCGCCGCGTGACCCTCGAGTCTCATTGGAGGTGCGAAAGCAGATGATACACTTGATAATACAATGGTTTTCTAACAAGAATGACCACACTGTGGTCACAACCTTCCTGTGACCAAATCCGGTAACAGGCCGATTGGGAAACACATTTAAAGCACTCTGAAAAGATGATCAGCGTGATTGGGAAACACATTTACTGAGATATTGACTCAACACCTCTCATCCATGTCAGCTTCCACTTCCAGTCATGTGATCGGCATGGCCTCCGCAATTTAACATCAGGATTCTGTCCTAAATCGTAACCCAAATTTGATAACAATCTGACTGGTAGGTCTGGAGAAGATTGTTAAAGGGATTTACGTGATTTTCCCAAGAATTGACTAAGTCAGCCATTTTGACACACTTCCGGTCATGTGATCGGCTTGGCCTCTGCAATTTCACACCAGGATTCTGTCCTAAATCGTAACCCAAATTTGGTAACAATCTGACTGGTGGGTGTGGAGAAGAAAAATTTTGAACAAATTTACGTGATTTTCCCAAAAATTGACAAAGTCAGCCATTTTTACACACTTCTGGTCAGGTGATCGGCATGACCTCCGCAATTTAACATCCCTTCCCTGGATTAATGTTGCAACCCAAATGTGGTAGCATTCTGACTGGTGGGTCTGGAGAGGAAGATTTTTGAAGGAATTTACTAAGTCTGACATTTTTGACCTACTTAAAGTCATATGACCGGAACGAGCTTTGCAAGCCCCGTTAAGAGTCAGGAGTGGAACCTTGCTGCCAAATTTCAGCCGGATCAGCCGAGCAGTTTGGCCGGAGAAGTCGAAATAAGAGACGGATGGACGGACGGACAGTGCACGATGACAATACCTTATCTGGAATTCCAATTCCAGACAAGCTTAAAAATCTAAATGATGGTTTAGTACTCCTTTGAGTGTCAGAAACTCTGATTACCATTAAAAATAGGACCACTGGATCTGTAGCTCATCTGAGCCCTGACCTAATGTTGAAGCCCAAATTTCGTAGCATTCATGCTGGTTGGTCCTGGAGAGGAAGATTTTTGAAGGAATTTACGCAAATTTCCCCAAAATGTATGAAGTCCGCCATTTTGACACACTTCTGGTCATGTCATCGGCATGGCCTCTGCAAATCCCAAGACCCTTGCCTTTTGAACCAATGTGACTCTTTTTCAATTCATTCCACCAACATTCGTGGTCTTTCTTCGAATCTGTCCTCTGTTGAACACGATTGAGCGAGCTCCTCTCCTAATATCTTGCTTCTCTCCGAGACCCAATTATCACATGATGTTCTTGTTAATTCTTATAACATTTTGAACTACAACCTTCACTCACGATTCCACTTCAAAAGAGGAGTCTGTGATACTCCAACATCAACACGCCTGCTGTACGCCTTGTGGACCTCGAATCTCCAAACTTTGATGTCATATGGCTTAAGATTTGTCTCCCGACCATCACTATCTTTCTCTATTTCACTGACTGTTCTCCCAATTCTACAAACTTTATAGCTTTCTTTGACTATCTTAACTCTTACCATGAGGTCATGACATCCGAACACCCTCAAGCAGAATTTCTCAATCTCGGAGACTTCAATGTCCACCACAGGGAGTGTCTGAAATCTTCCCACACGGATGTTGGGGGAGTTGAAGCTCTTACATTTTACATTCCTCATGATTTGGAACAAATGATCACCCACCCTACCCATATCTCAGATCGTCATGACGACACTACCAATACTTTGGATTTATCCTTCACTTCCAATCCGTTGCATGACAACAACACAATTTCACCTCCAATTGGTTCTTCTGACCACATTCTTGTGAACATCACTTTCCTTACCACCACTTCTTCTCATCTGACTGCTCCGACGAAACGCCAGTTTTGGCATTTCAATAATGCTGACTGGACTGGTCTACAAAACTTCTTTTCTGACTTTCCCTTGGAAAGACTACTGCCTCTCCTCGGGCGATGCCTCTGTCTCTGCTGAACGTATAGCTGAGGTTATTGTTACAGGAATGGAGACGTATATCCCCTTCTCTTTCAAGTCTCTCCGACCAATTCTTGGTTCAATCATTCCTGCTCTGCGGCCATTCGTGCGAGGGATGCCGCATATCGGACATGGAAAAACTCTTCTTCCTCCGACTCGCATTCAGCTTTCATATCCACCAGAAATCAAAGCAAACATGTTATTCGTGAAGCGAAGCATTCCTTTATTCAAAAGAAATGTGACAACCTCTCATCTTCTTCCACGAATAGATCTTTCTGGTCCTAAGCTAAAAGTATCTCCAACAACTTCTGTCGCTCTACCTTTCCTTCGCTTTTCCATTCCGATGATACTATCGCTGTCTCTCCGACCGATAAAGCAACTCGTTTTGGTTCTCTTTTGTCCTCTAACTCCACACTGGATGACTCTAACATTCCATGTCCCTCTGATGCTCCCCTCACCAATCCTATGTCCCTCCCTGTAATCTCTTTTCATGCAGTCAAAAAAATACTCCTCTCTCTGGACATAAGCAAGGCCTACGGACAAGATGGCATTCCTCCCCGTGTCTTGAAGGAATGTGCTTCAGAACTTGCACCCTTGCTTGCTCGTTTGTTTCGTTTTTGTTTAAAAACCCAAACTTTTCCTCTTTCCTGGAAACATGCCTTCGTACAGTCTATTTTAAAGAAGGGTGATCGTTAAAACCCTTCTAACTACCGTCCTATTGCTCTGACTTCTACTGTTTCCAAAGTCTTTGAATGTCTTCTCAATTCCCGTTTTCTCAAACATCGTGAATCTCACAGTCTTCTAGCTGATCACCAATACGGCTTTCACAAGGCAAGATCTACAGGTGACATCCTTTCTTACATTACGAATCTCTGGGCCTCTTCTTTGAGAGACTTTGGGGAATCCTTTGTTGTAGGCCTTGATATCTCAAAAGCCTTTGACAGATTTTGGCATCGGGGTCTGATATCCAAGCTTCCCTCTTTCGGCTTTCCTCCTTCACTCTGGTCTCTCACATCGAGCTTTCTCTCCGACCCCTCTATCTCCGTAATTGTTGATGGTTCAACATCTCTCCCTCTCCCTATCAACAGAAGTGTACGTCAGGTTCCGTTCTGTCTCCAACACTCTTCCTTCTTTTTATCAACGACCTTCTTTCTTCCACAAACAAAAAAATGCGCTCGTACGCTGATGACTCAACATTACATTCCTCCATGTCTTTCCCATCTGCCCCATCTTCCTTCACTCGATCTACATCTCGTTTCATCACAGCCACCTCTTTAAATTCGGATTTGGACAAGATCTCCCAGTGGGGCAAATGTAATCAAGTTAAATTTAATGTTTCAAAAACTCAATTTCTTCTCATAACTATCTCTATCTCTATCTCTATCTCTATCTCTATCTCTATCTCTATCTCTCTCTCTCTCTCTCTCTCTCTCTCTCTCTCTCTCTCTCTCTCTCTCTCTCTCTCTCTCTCTCTCTCTCTCTCTCTCTCTCTCTCTCTCTCTCTCTCTCTCTCTCTCTCACACTCTCACACTCTCCAATCTCCTTTGAAAGCTCAACAATTACACCATGTGATACAATAAACCGACTAGACATTACTCTAACTTCAAATTTATCCTGGAATCCACACATTACGCAAATAGCTAAGTCTGCCTTGAAGAAATTAGGAGTCCTGTTCAGATGTCGAAGATTCTTCTCCTCTGAACAGTTGCTCCAACTATATAAAGGATTTATTCGTCCTTATATGGAGTACTGCTCTCACATCTGGGGAGGTTCCAGCTCCACATACTTACTGGACAGAATTGAATCCAAAGTTATTTGACTTGTCAACTCTACCAATGTGATCTCAAGACTCGACCCGCTCAAATTACGCTGCAAAATATGCTCTCTTTCTCTTTTCTAAAGATATTACTTCGGTTTCTGCTCACAAGAACTTGTTACTTGTGTACCTCCACCATTGGAGAGACCAAGAAACACTCGACAAGCCACTACATCACATGATTATTGTGTTCCCATTGGCAATTCAAGGATGGGCCGTAACGATGTTTGTTTCTTCCCCTCCACTGCCAAACTCTTGAACTCTTTACCTTCTCTCATCTTCCCAAACACTTATGACCTTCCCCTTTTTCAAAAAGCAGATTTTTTTACTTCCTCAAAAACTCTTAGACTATTCTCTCTTTCCTTACTTTTCTATTAATGCAGTTCTTATATTTATGGTTTCGCCTCGATAAGGACTAATCCGTGACTGAAGCCTTCAACATGAAAAAAAAATTGACATCAGGAGCCTGTCCTAATGTTGAAACCCAAATTTGGTAGCAAATTTACGTGATTTTCCCAAAAATTGACTAATTCAGCCATTTTGACACTTCCGGTCAATTGCATGATATGACCTCCACAATTAAACATCCCTACCCTGGCCTAATGTTGCAAACCAAATTTGGTCGCATTCTGACTGGTGGGTCTGGAGAATAAGATTTTTGAAGAAATTTACTAAGTCGGACATTTTGACCTATTTAACGTCACGTGACTGGAACGAGCTTCGCAATTCATGTTACCAGTCACGTGAGGATCATTGCTGCCAAATTTCAGCCGGATCGGCCCAGCGGTTTGGTAGAAGAAGTTGAAATAGGAGACGGACGGACGGAGACGGTGCACGATGACAATACCTTATCTAGAATTCCAAAGCAAGTGCAGAAAATATCATGGTCCTCTTTTTGGGTGAAAATAACACGGAGTCCTCTTTTTGGGTGAAAATAACACGGAGTCCTCTTTTTGGGTGAAAATAACATGGAGTCCTCTTTTTGGGACCTTTTTGGGGTGAAGAGAACATGGAGTCCTCTTTTTTGTGGTGTTTTGGGCCGAAATATATTTTGTGCCCAGGGCCCCAAAAATATTAATCTGTCTGTGGATTCACGAGTTTGGAGGATACACATTTTTCTCATTCACCTCGACAGACGTTTATTTAATTAACAATGCAAATCTTCACGTTGTGCTTAAAAAGGCGTTTCACACCAGATCTGAGTGACTGCAATGTGAATAGAAGGGGTGTGTGTGTGTGTGTGTGTGTGTGTGTGTGTGTGTGTGTGTGTGTGTGTGTGTGTGTGTGTGTGATCATTATTGCCTAGCCTATGCAGCCTGTGGCTGCTGGTTGCATCATTTCTGTAAGCAGGGATATGTTGCTGAAGCAGTGCCCCTGTTACAAATAAGCTGGGACTCATTATGTCGATCTCAGAAGGATGACAGGCTGACTCAAACCATTTGGTGTTATTTAACGGCATGACAGGATCTCAATCTCAAGTACCGAAGATCTTAAGCCAGCCACCTTAACCGTTAAGCCAAAACCAGGTTATGTGTATGTATGTATATATATATATATATATATATATATATATATATATATATATATATATATATATATATATATATATATATATATATATATATATATATATATATATAAATATATATATATATTGTTACGGATCTGGAAACCATTACGGTTGGGTACCTGAGCGTTGGAGAAAGGGGGTACTCCGTGCTGCGGCACCTGAAAATGGTCGCTGGTTTGGTCCCCAGTCGCACGTGTGGGACTCGAAGTTCGTGGCAGAGCTCGGGTGGTGAATGGCCAGGGTCTACGGAGCGGGGGTCAGGGTCGCTCTTTCCTTCCTTGTAGAGGGCCAGCAGAGACACATTCGCTGCCTCGACGACCTTCTGCTCAACCCTCATGACAGCCCTCGTAACAACCACTGTTACCACCCCTTCATAACAACCTTTGTAACCCCTTCGTAACAGCAAAAACCCACCAAACTTCCGCTCTCAGAGAGTGCTCGCTGCTCGGGGATTTATGGACCTCCCTCAGCGGTGAGGGGCCTTGGTGAACACACCTCGCTGTCCGCCTTTGATTGGACAGGGTCCCACGGAATACCTTTCCGGGGCTGGGTTTCGGCTTTGTTTGGAGAAAGCTGACCCTCCCCTCCACACATGTTCGAGAAAGGTCGTGGTGGTGAAACTGCCTCGAACATCCTCGGGAATCCGTCTCAGGCAAAGGTGTGCTGTGGCCCGTGAACTGAGGGCTGCAAGCGTGATGGTACCATGGATCATAATGGGCCGAGGGGTCATGCAGATGGGATGGTTGTTAGATGCAATAACCTAACTAAAATAAGTCGCAATGCAAGCCTTTGATTTTCCCACGAGACAAAAGGAAGGGGATCTGACTCCACACATACTTTACGACATAACTGACTTTTGCGACATCTGTATGTTGAATGCAAATGGTTTCCAGATCAGTAACAATATATTGTTGCAGGTACGCCAGCCGGGTCATGAGTGGCCTCTTTCGGACCGCTTCCCCACCTTTGATCCTGAAGCCAATGAGCCACATGAGCCACAGTCAACTCCTTGACCCAACGGGTTGCTAAGCAACCATGGACGCCATCTGAGTTAACTAAATCTGGCAGGGTCCCACTCCCAAATTTCGCGTTACCTTGGTTGGCGCTTTGCATTCCGCCAAGAGCACTCCGGAAGCCTGGTCAACCTGGCCGGGTCTCCCTCTCTCAGGACGCAAACTCCCTCATGATTCTAGCCTTGGAACGAAGCCCACAGCATTGTCCCTCTCTGCACTGTTCTTGGACTGCTCTCTTCTCCTGGACTGCACTGCATCTTTACTGCACATGAACTCTGTCTGCAAAATACTGCGATCATGGGTTTTTCTGCCTGGACTGTTTCCAATCACGTCCGCTTTTTGGTATCTAACACTGACTGGCTGTTGCTCACTGCGATCTAGCTGCTCGGATTCGTCCTCGGAGTGCAGGGGTAAGCCGCTTTTAGAACACTTTGCTTGATCCACGATGACTGGATTGCCAAAACGGTGAAGGATTTATGACAATTGCAATGCTGTAATGGTGATTATTTGGTTGAAATACTGGTGAGATTAAGTGGTTTGGAAATGAAGCATGAGAATTGCGGTTTGAGTACAGGCGTCAGAAAATGAAAGTTTGAGAATTGGTGTTTGAGAATGAAGATTTGTGAATGAGGAAGAGAACAACGGGGAAAGTTCTAACGAGAATCACAACACATATTCCTCTCCCTGATGTGAGGGGATTAGGTAACCTAAATAAATAGAATCACTATGGAAATATCTAAACTCCAGGGTTCTTTTATGTGTTGAATGTAACTCCCCGGGGTCTTTCCAAATCCACAACACTACCCCCTCCTCTGTTGCAGACTCGTCCTGACTGCGACATTTTGTTTGTATCGGAAAAGTTTCATTAATGTCCCCATGATTGAAAGCTAATGCATTGTGTAACTATTCCGGATTTCAAAAATTAAACTGCGGAATTGAATTTAGCAGCAGTTCCAACTGATAAAGAAAAAAGCACTCATTTGTCTAATTCACACATTGATACTCCAGACAGACAGTGTTTAGTATGATCCAGCCAGCCGTTCCTTATCAACCGTTTTATTGGAGTGCTTGCTTAAGGTTTTAATTGTGGGTTGGCAGAATTGATTCCAAATTACTCTATTCTAACCAAGGAATCAACCGGAATCAAGTCGTGAACAGGAATTGACGTCAATTCTGAGTAATTCCGACTTCTTAGAAATAAGCGTTTTGGGGGGGGGGGGATTTCATCCCTGTTTAGCATGTTCCAGTTACACATGGCCTGGTATTGTATTAATTGAAAACCAACATGCCTCTGGGGTATCCCGTTTGTAATAAGGCAAAAGCAAATCACTTGCAAACGAAGCATGTCCCAAGGGCGTGTTTTTTTTAATGAATAGCAAGGCATTTAGAGTTGCCCAGTAAAGCATGCTGATTGCTTTGCTCATGGGTTGGTGGGCAATACATCGACTGATAAACGTTTTGACAACATGTCATTCAAGAGGTCGAAATGTGCAGTTTGGAACTATTTCAGGAAGGTTAAAGAAGACAGACTGAAAGTTGCATGCTCACTTTGTTCAATAGACCGAGCTCATCACTGTAATACATCCAGTATTCCAAAACATTTGAAAACCAAACCAGAGAGAGTACCTATTAGTAATGGTTGAGAATGCAGATTCAAAGAAACCAAATTCTGAAACAGCAACAATTTCACTTTCGCAATCCACAATTGAAGGCACTTTCGCCCCGTTTTGCTGCCTTCCCTTCTCCTCACACTGCCGTCCCCTTCTCCTCACGCTGACTTCCCTTCTCCTCACGCTGACTTCCCTTCTCCTCACGCTGACTTCCCTTCTCCTCATGCTGACTTCCCTTCTCCTCATGCTGACTTCCCTTCTCCTCACACTGACTACCCTCCTCACGCTGACTTCCCTTCCCCTCACACTGCCGTCCCTTCTTCTCACGCTGACTGCCCTTCCCCTCATGTCAGAGATGGCGACTCGAGTCAGCGACTTGGACTCGAGTTGCAAATTTTGTGACGAGACTTGTTGGCAATGCCGATGAATGAATGAACACGACGGCAAATCAACAGAAAATATCTCAGTGATGTATTGGTGACGAATTTTCATTTGATTTATGTTTATGAACAAAGACCACCAGAGTTGCACATCAAAGGGATCATAAATGCGGGAAATACATCGCGCTGAGCTGAGAAAGGTATTAGTTATACACCGCCCAAAGTGATACTGAACTCCAAGCCTCCGATCGCACGTATGTGTCCAGTGGAGTAAAAGGAGGTAAGTTATGTTTTTTAAAGGTGTAAAAACTGATCCTTGCAACGACAGACCAATCAGCTTTCTCTCAATCATCAGCAAGGTTATGGAATCCATCATCGCTTCCAACATTAAATCCTTCCTCTTCTCCAATGATTTGATTTATGTTCATCAATTTGGATTCAGAGCAGGTCACTCTACCCTGGACTTGCGGCTCCTGCTTTCCCAACAATGGATGGAGGTCCTCAATGCCAGACATGAGATGAGAGCCATCTCTCTCGACATATCGCGTGCTTTCAATAGGGTCTGGCATCCTGCCATGCTCACTGAACTCTCTTCCTCTGGAATCCAAGGCAATCTTCACTCCTGGCTCACAGATTTCCTCTCCTGTCGTCGTCAACATGTGGCCCTTAATGGAATTCTCTCATCCCCTCTTACTGTCCAGGCTGGAGTTCCTCAACGCAGTGTTCTTCGCCCTGTTCCTTTTCTGGTTTTCATCAACTATCTCTCTGAGTCTCTGGAAAATCCTCTTTATCTCCTTGCTGATGACTCCACCCTCTGCCGTATCATCTCTCATGCCTTTGATCAGCCAGCAGCAGCTTCTGCACTCTTTGCAGATCTGGATGTAATCAGAAGCTGTTCCAACATGAGGAACATGTCTTTTAATCCTGACAAATCTCACACTCTCACTATGTCTCTCCAAAATAAATGTCTGGAACCCCCCCTCCCCCCACCTACTTTATCATCAATCCTACTGAAGAAGTCCTCTCACTCAAACTTTTGGGCCTCACTATCTGTGATGATCTTTCCAGGGAAAGCCACATCTCCAAGCTGGCCTCCAAATCCAGTCGCCGATTGTGCATCCTATGTCGTGCAAAGTCGTTTCTTGGCACACCTGAGCTCCTGAACACGAACAAAGATTTCATCTGCAGTCTGATGGAGTACTACTTTCCCATCTGGACTGGTGCTCCCGCCTCTCACCTTTCTCGGCTTCAAGCTGTGGAAACCAACGCATTTAAGATCAATGGTATCTCCCGCGATGAGGCTGAGTCTTTGGCTCTCTCACTCTCTCACCGCTGGCAAGTCAGTGGTCTTTCTGTCTCTTACCATCTCTTCTCTGGCCTCAGCCCCCCTGCCCCCCCCCAGCTCTGAATGCTATATGTCCTGCCCATATTTCTGCAGGGTGCTCGAGTTCTGCCAGCAGCCCCCTTTTGGTTAAGCTACCAAAATGAAGAATCACTGCTCACCTTCATTCTTTCATTCCTCTTTTTTCCCGCCTTTGGAACAAACTCCCATGCACTCTTCAACCCAACTCTTCCCTCCAGTTCTTCAAAATGGCTATTCATCACCATCTCTTATCTTGTGGGGGAACCCTCCAATTGCTGGCATGGGGCTGGCTCGTGGGGTCTGATGTGACCCAATGGCTGGTCCCAGGCCTCCTTGGGGGATCAGACTGTGGCTCTTTGGGCCCGCCTGACCCCAGGGCTATAAAGCTGCGCTTGGCACACTGATTCTGTCTCTCTTTCATCGCCCCCGAGCTACCTTGGTCCTGGTTGCTGCCTTATCTCTCTTTCATCTCCCCTGAGCTACCTTGGTCCGAGTTGCTGCGCTCTCTTTCTTCTTTTGTCTCGATATCGGGGTCCTGATCGTGGCACGCGCTGGTGATCTGTCTACCTGAGTCATCACACTCGTTTCTTTCCTGGTCCTGGATGTGTTGGTTCATGAAGTGGACCTTCTGTGGTGTAGAGCAGTACAAGTTTGGGAGGGTGATGTACGTACCAGTCCCAATTTGTCTCCCCATGTGTGTGTGGTCTGATGGGTACCCTGTTTTGTTAGCCGGTAGGTAAGGCATAGGTTAAGTCTGCAACTTGTACATTTGCTTTCCCTTTTTATAAATACATACCTTAATTACACACTTTTTTGTTGCATTTCCCCTTTTCCTGCCTCTGTTTCCCTTTAATGCCATTAAAGCTCTAAAGTTCACCTCACTCCTTCCCGTACCCCTCATCGCTCATTTACATAAATTATTCCTTTTATATTTCCAATCTGCCCGTGGTTGTTCTTTCTTCCATTGGTCCAGTAATGTCCGTATGTAGATTATCCGGGAGGTTATAATTCCCCAACTAATTGGCTCTCACATCAGTCCAGCTTTTTGTTAGCAGAAAGCTTGGCGGCATTAATCATTATTTAATAAAGATAACAATAGCATTAATGCCGAGGGCACGATTCCCTGATAAGATCACATGTTTTCAGGTAAACAGTGTCAGATGAAGGAACCTAAATCACGTGGTCAAGCTATTGACATTCACGGTCATTTCGCAACCCACCGAAACATGAAGTTCTTCATGCGTGATGGCCTGTGATTATCGGTGAGTCCAGGGAGAACCAGGTATACCCCTCACCCTTGTAGTACCCCTGCGACCCCAGGTCCACAACAATATGTTACGTATAATATGTGTATACTCACATATCGATATGTATGTGTATACATCAGAATCGTGTGGACGTGCCACTGCCACAGGTCGTCATCTCCACTCGAGAGTCACGAAGACTGAACGCAGCCTTCCCCATTCCTGACGCATCGATCTTCCCCACAAGGAACCACGAGTCACGGACCAAGCTTTTTTCCGTTGGTTACTCTCTCCAGTTGCAGGTTTCTGGATTTGGGAGGAAGTTCTCCCAGAACGCAAAATCTCCATCTCCTATTTTTTGGTAAAGGATCATTATTCATGAACCAAACAGTGAAGTTTCGTTCTCATAGCCTCATTCCAAGGGCTCTTTTCAAAATATTCACTGAACCTCTGATGGCCTCCACTCATAGCTCATTTGTAGTGATATTCCCAGTGTCGTAAAAGCTTTGAATACCTATGTCACAACAGACTTTTATCGTCCAATTATATGATTCTTTATTATAACACACATGCAGAGTGAATGCCTGTTGCAAAATCATCCAGGCGATCTCTAACTATGTGTGAAGTTACATTGAGTATATATATATATATATTATTTTCACAAGGTGTGCCATATGTCATAAGCATCATTTCCAGGAAAAGTAATTGATCAATGTCAAACTACAAGAAAGCTTTCTAAAGCAAAAATTAATTAAAACAGGAAGGTAAAACAACTCCATATCTATCCAAATGTGCCATGAGGCAGGATGTGGGAGTGTGAGATCACGGTCCTGGTCTCTACTCAGGATATGTGTGAGAAAGTATAGCTCGTTGTTCGTGCAGATGAGATAAAGATGCAACATTTGCCAAACGTCCTTGACGATTCCTAACTTTGAAGAATTTTAAACATCATTCATGAAATTTACCCAAGCACACAAGCTTTTCTAAGCATAATTAGTATGCTACGGTTCTGAAAAACTGCATGCCTCGAAGGCAATGGCACCCAACATACAGTGATCCCCAAGCAGTTATTTTGTTAGTCTTCATGCAGTCAGACCTTCCCCTCATGTCCAAGCCTGCAAATCAGAGCCATATTCCTGGACATTTCACGTGCTTTTGACAGGTTAGGCACCTTGCCCTGCTCACCAAACTCTCTTCCTATGGTATCTAAGGCCATCTCCACTCATGGCTCACAGACTTCCTCTCCTGTCACAGTCAACGTGTGGCCCTAAATGGAGTTCTTTCATTCCCTCTTCCTGTCCAGGCTGGAGTTCCTCAATGTAACGTTCTGAGCCCTGTTCTTTTTCTGGTTTTTATCAATGATCTCACCGACTCTCTGGAAAATCCTCTTTATCTCTTTGCTGATGATTCCACCCTCTTCCGTACCATCTGTCATCTCTCAGACCGGCAAGCCGCAGCTTCTTCACCCATTGCAGATCTGGGTAAAATCACAAACCTGGTCCAACACGTGGAACATGTCTTTCAATCCTGACAAATCTCACACTCTCACTATGTCTCTCCGAAAGGACCGCTTAGAAACGCCCCCCCCCCCACCCCTCTACTTTCCCAACAATCCTCTGGAAGAAGTCCTTTCAGTCAAGCTTCTGGGTCTCCCTATCTGCCATGATCTCTCCTGGGAAAACCACATTCCCAAGATGACCTTTCAAGCCAGTCGCTGACTGGGCATCCTCCGTCATACAAAGTCCTTCCTCGGCCCACCTGAGCTCCTGACCACATAAAAAGCTTTCATCCACAGCCTGATGGAGTCCTGCTCTCCCCTCTGGACTGGTGCTCCCGCCTCACACCTTTCTTGGCTTGCTTCACGCTGTGGAAACCAAGGCATTGAGATTCATTGGTATCACCCACAATGAGGCTGAGTTTTCGAGCCTCTCACTCTCTCACCACAGGCAGGTCAGTGGTCTTTCTGTCTTCTTCCGTCTCCTCTCCGTTCCACCCCCCCCCCCCCGCTCTCTCTGTGATATGTCCCCATCATATATCCGCAGGGCGTTCAAGATCCGCCAACAACCCCCTTCTGGTAAAACTACCAAAATCACGAATCACTGCTCACCTTCACTCTTTCATTCCTATTTTTTTCCCGCCTTTGGAATGTACTCCCAAACTCTCTTCAATCCCATTCTTCCCTGCAGGCCTTAAAAACAGCAGTTCACCACCACCTCTTATCTTCCCCCATCCAAAACCTTGATCTTTTCTACCCTGTTAACCCCCCCCCCCAAACCTACCTCCTAATAATTCCCTGCTTTCCTTCCTGAAAGACCCTGTAATGTCCATCTTGTACACTTAGTGTTCCCCACCCCATCCCTCTCCCTTCCACAGATCTCCTAATGTCTCTGTTCCCCACTGTTTTGTCCTTCCCTCTCCCACCCCTCTTGTCTCATGCCCCCTTGCTGTGTGTTTGCTCTCACACGAGCCTCGACAATGTCCACAACAAAAAAAAAATTGATATTTGTTTTTCGGGAGACTGTCACTTCCTTCACAGCCACCTGTTTGTAATTGCCGATGAGCGTGAGATTACCCTACTTGACACTGGCTCATTTGTGCTGGATTTGTGCCCTGTTGACGGTCCACTTGTAACTGTGCGCATTGACCCCATCCCTGAATTCCACGCTGTGGCCAATAATCCAGCACTAGGCCGCCTGGGTATATCAATAGAAATTGGACACAACAAGAACGTCAATAAAAATCCAATGGCCGAATGAGCTCTTGAGGAGCTGAGGGGGGAGTTACAATGCAAAAACCCTGAAGGTGGGGCCTGAAAAAACCCTGAAGGTGGGGCCTGAAAAAACCCTGAAGTAAATGTCTCTTACCCGTACTATTGTTCCATCCCACTTGAACTCCTGCGTACACAATCATGGCGTATTTGCCTGTGACATGTTCTACCAACGTGACCAGTTCACCTGCTTCTTGAAGATCGCTTACTTATTGAACAAGAGCACACAACTCTCAGGAAGAGCCATGCCCCCAGCAAACGTACCAAATCCCATGTTGGAAATCCGTTGCGGTATGCCGTGGTCTCTGTACGTGAGTGTGACTACATTGCTGTGGACCATGACAATTCCTCGACATGACACTTATCTTATGTCAACTGACCACCCGTGGTGCTTCATATGATGGTTCATAGGTAGCCAGCTGCGTTCAACAACGTATAAGATTCATATGGACGAATGTTACCTGGTTCAGACCCACATGCATCCCCCCTCTGCCGATATGACCTACAAATCTAACCACTCTGAATATGATTGCGACATCGAGGCTGCCAGATATCATCGGATACCACCAATCATAGTATCACCACCTGCACCTCTCTGGGTCCCCGAGATCCCATCTGAAATTGCTGAGGTCGCCCCGAGTGTCGCTCCGAAGTCCACTTCTGTGTCTGCCACGTCCTCTCTGGGTCTCTGGGGTCCCGGAGATTCCATCTGAAATTGCTGAGGTTGCCCCGAGTGTCACTCCGAAGTCCACTGTGTCTGCCACGTCCTCTCTGGGTCTCTGGGGTACCGGAGATCCCACCTGAAATTGCTGAGGTTGCCCCGAGTGTCACTCTGAAGACCGCTTCTGCATCTGCCATGTCCTCTCTGGGTCTCTGGGGTCCTGGAGATCCCATCTAAAATTGCTGAGGTCGCCCTGAAGTCTGCTTCTGTGTCTGCCATGTCCTCTCTGGGTCTCTGGTGTCCCGGAGATCCCATCTAACATTGCTGAGGTTTCCCCGAGTGTCATTCCTAAATCCGCTTCTGCATCTCCAAAGTCCCAGCCATGCATGTACAACTTGATGTGGATTTTTGCCTTCCTCACAGCCATCTGCACCTCAACGTTACCCTCAGTCACCCCATGCACCCAACCCATGCAGGTCCAGTTGAGCTCAGCGACCTCTGAAGTATCTGCCTGATTGGGTTGCACCCCGAATTGTGTCGCGATTGCACAGACCCATATCTGTACTAATTGGTTTTAACATTAATTGTTGTCAAATATTAATTATTTCTCAATATGTATGTGTGTGGCATCTCGTTCTTGACTTTCATTTCATAACACTGGCGACTTTCGTTCGAGTTTAATTTTCAGGTGTTCGTGATATCTGCATACTGACATGAACCTTTGATGTCCATCAGCCCAGGAGTCAAGCGTTATGGAAAAGTTTCGGAGTGACTTCCTGATAACGATATTGATCTGCTATGGGACTCTCCTGCCTGATACCAGCCACTCGGTGTAGTTTTCAGTAAGGGGGAAGGGGAAACTCAGGCAGGGGAAAATTTCATCAGGCCATTGTATGGTTGGGTGTTTACCGCTAGGTGTCACTGTGGGCATGGTTTTGTTTGGTTGTCGTGTTCCCGGCCGACTTGGCCACATGAATAAAGTTAGTTTGTGATACAACTAGACCTCTTTGGTGTTCCCAATCCCAGGAGATCCTCTTTCTCATTAGTACTGCATATACCTTCATCCACAGCCTTCCTCTTCTTTCATATGCAGCATGTGGCTGCAGGCTTGGAATCAAATTTTGCTGTGCCACTGATGCCGTGTCCCTTAAACAGGAATTTGAAAATTGTTCAGGATGCCGGCAACAGCTCATCACCGCTTTGCCAAGGACAATATGGGATCTTTAACACACACCAACTGCCAGTAGATAGGAAGCCTAGCTTAACGTCCATCCGAGGGATTACACACATTGATGAATGAATCACCCTGCCTATGAAACACCAGGATGACAGTTTATAGCTGGGTCAAGATTCAAACCCAGGCTAGACAACTCAAGAGGTGAGTGTGGATGTCGCTTGGCTATCCTGCCAGCCCAAACACAGCTTTGACATGACATCTGGCAGGTGCATTTCGTGAAGAGCAGGTCATCGTTGGAACGCTGAACAAATTAGAAATGACTTCCACAGTTTAACATCAAGAATTGCAGTTTCAATTTAAAAAAAAACTTGGGCCAGGATGGTTCTCTATGGGCCTGCGGCCGACTCCACAAGGTGGTAGCTAGAGACGTTTGGGAAGAAGAAAGATCCGGCCTTGATTTGATGTCTGATTTCACAACCTCCAGATGAAGTCAGCACATTGAATATCGCTTCATATGTTTCAACACTTAACAAAACTACATGACCACCTTGAATTGTCACCAAGACTATGATTAAGGCTCATTTGGGCCCACCATACCCGGTGCTGGAGAAACAGAGATAATTACCACAAAACAAATATTCAACTACAACCGGTCATACATTCTCATCGATTCCGACTACAAGTTACGTTCGTCTTGCAAGAAACCTGCACACTTTTGTGTGGTTCTGGTTTTCAAGACCCGAGTCTGTCGTTTCATTTTGAACACAATGTTCACCCTTTTCATTTCATTCACAACTTGTATGACGCAACACCACCACCTGGTGGTGCTTGTGAACAATGCGAGACAATCATGTACAGGTGTCCATTGATTTGTAGTTTTTTGTAGCAGGTGCAGGCCGACGACGCGACAACACATGGCACCCTGTACGCATACAGATCCAGAAGAACTCTCATCTACTCCTATTGAGGGGAGATTTCTTGCGTCCATCATACTCATAAATTGAGCTTTGTACAATGTAGATCACAAGGTGTCGAGGTCCAAATCATTCTTTCGTCGTTACAGCCATGATGTTAGTCTTCAACGCAAGCAGGGAAATGGCCATGATGATGATGATGATGATCACCCCCAGGATGGTGGAACTACAAGATAGAATTACCTCTGCCACCAGGTGTGATGCTCTTTCTTTGATTACCCTTGCCAGAGGAGATGGTATATTAATCACCCCAGCACGAAGCCAAAAGCAGGGTTAAGCAATTGGTTCACCCTGTCTGTCGGTTTGTCTCCAGAGGTCAGTCTATGATCGAGGAACTACTTAACATCAATTGAATGTTATATTGTGAACATTGTAGAACATGAATCGGAACACAATCGTGCAGTTTAGCAGTGCTTTGGCTCTGAATTTGGCAAATTGAACGGAATCTCGTCGCGAGCGCACATGCACACAGAGGAGTAAGGAAATTATATATTCGTCGGTGTACCTGATTGGCTATCAAACAACATTGAAAAATCATTCCAAATAGGAAACCGAGCTGGTTTTAAGGACGTCATAAAGGACACAAACAACAGGCACGAATAACTAATGTAACGTGTTAATTAATGTGGTGTCAAAGCCTCTGTGTCAACGGCAGATGAAATGACAGAGCTTCATCCAAAAAATGTTTGTTGAGTTCATCTTTTTCTCAATGATCATTCCCAAAACGTCAGTTTCTCCGAGAAGAGTTGGTCGAAGGTTTAGCGATCTGGACTGTTCTATTTGATCCATCAGCTCGGTACGGTTGTCATCGTGCCTGTTATTCAAAGTTCACCAATGAAGCTAATATAGTTTGTTCTCGGAAATGCCAATCAAGAGTTTAAAAGACCTTTCCCATGTCCTTTTTCTCAAGACTGCACAGGCTAAGGTGTGACATGAACTCTCTCTCGAGTAGAGCATACTGAAGATTCACGTTGCAATCATATGTATTTTATAGATGACTAGATGACCCGTGAACCTATTGTGACAGTGGTTGATAAAAAAAAATGTATATCTTCTTCTTCTTCTTTCGGCTGCTCTCGTTAGGGGTCGCCACAGCGGATCATCCGTATGATCC
>BROF01002747.1:188924-199692 GCA_024346535.1 Eptatretus burgeri | reverse complement strand
ATATATATATATATATATATATATATATATATATACACGGTGTCTCAAAAGTCACCGAGGGATTTAGAAATTAAATAACATTTCTGTTTTTTAATAATCTGTAATTACTTTTTATACCAAATTAATTTTACAAAAAGGAGATATATTTGCTTTATTTATGAAAAATGATGCAGCTTAGATGTCCTCCATTTTCGGCTTTGCAGAGACGGTCTCTTTCGACAGCATTTTCCATAACAGCGGACAATAACTGCCTGCAGGCCTCGAATTTCTGCACAGATGTTGTCCTTGAGCTGCTGAATTGCATGGGGCTTATTGATGTATCCATGGTGCTTTAGGTAACCCCAAATAAAATAATAAGGAGGCATCAAATCAAGAGAACGTGATGGCCAAGAAATATCAGAAATTCGCGAAATTATTCAGTGTCCATGCTCTTTGGGTGAGAATAATTGATCGATGAAATTTGAAATTTAAAATAAAATTTTGGTGCTTTGTTCAGTTGTAAATTTTTCCATGGGTAATTTCCAAATGTTAATCTAAATTCTGAAAAGAAAAGAAAAACAAATTATTAAAAAACAGAAATGTTATGTAATATCTAAATCCCTCGGTGACTTTTGGGACACCTTGTATGTGTATATATATATATATATATATATATATATATATATATATATATATATATATATATATATATATATATATATATATATATATATATATATATATATATATATATATATATATATATATACATACATACATATGTATTGTTGAAATGACATCACCACCCAATATTTGAAAATGGTAATTTTGGGCAAACTGCCAGTCAGGGTATGTTTTGCACTTTATGCCTTATCTCAGCTCAGATATCTCAGACAAATACAAAAAAGGCAACAATGAACAAACAACTGTAAAAACTTTAATTGAAAAAGATAAACACTGAGGGCCGAATTTACTAAAAGCATCTTGCTAACGCACGCCTAACCCTTAAACAGTGACAAAAACATTGTTGTAATCGCCCGTCGAAACAGCAATTTACGAAGGGAGATAAACAGCCGATTAGTTGTGTGTACCTAAGTTATGATTCAATGCTTTTGAAACATTTATTTTGTTCAGTGCACAATATAAGAGGTTACCTAACAAATTCACCTAAATGACTCCGCATTGGCCTGTCACATACGTCAATTTTTACCTCCGCCACCGAAGGTGAAGGAAGTTGTTTTCACCCTTTTCTGTCTGTTTGTTTGTGTATGTGCAGGATATCTCAAAAAGTTGTGGCGGATCTGGATGAAATTTGGTGGACATGTTTGGTGTATGACAATAATGAACTGATTAGATTTTGGTGAAGATCCGGATCCGAATCCGACTACTGGAATTTTAAAAGTGATTTTTCACCATTGAGAGATCGGGCCCAAAAAGATATATAGCACGATATCTCAAAACTTCGTAGACAGATTCGGACGGAACTTGGTGGACATGTCGGGCGTGTGACACGGAATAATTGATTCAATTTTCGTGAAGATCCGAATCTGGATCTGGATATGACAATTTTTTAAGTGATTCTTCACCTTTGAGAGACCGGCTAAAAACGATATATTTATTGGGCCTGATATGTTCTATTGGATCAGGCATTGTGCGGCGGAGGTATGTGCTCTACCAAGTGCCCTTCTAGTTAGTAAATTGCCGGAATCCTTTGGATTTCGGTAATTATGTTGGTCGGTTGTGTGTGTTATTCTGTGTGTCTGTTTGTTTGTTTGTTTGTTTGTGTTTGTTTACCCTGTAGCAGCCACACCATTTCAGCGATCATGACCAAACTGGGTACAGACGTCGGCCATGGTCCAACTTAGACACTTGTCATTTTTGGTGAATCTAGGTCAAAGGTCAAGGTCACCGAAAAACCTAAATTCTTATTTTCGCAATAACGTCCGCTAAAATGGTCGTATCGACTTCAAACCAAATCCATAATGTGCATCTTCCAATACTGCATCCAACCACATGTCTCATTGCGATGTCACACCAACACCCTTCTTCGCAGTCGGGGTCGAACGTCAGGGGGGTCCGGTCAAAACTTTCAAATTGCAATAAAAACGCCATTTCAAGTCCGATTGACTTCCAAGTTATGATCATTACCAAACTAAGTGCTATAACTCATTAAACATTAGCACTATCGACTTATAAGAACCAAATTGATTTCCAGGTTTTTGTTTTTTCAGAGATCATGGAGATATGACAAAGTTATTCCAGCAATTCCTTGCTCAACGAGCAATTCCATTTGTGTGTTCCAATGGCGGCAACATGTCCAGAAAGAAAAGAGGAACCAATTATTCAATGAAACAACAAATGGGTTTAATCGAGGTTATGAAGGTTCACCAAGCAACAATTCAAGACAGAAGGAGTGACGTGGGTGCAAGTAAGAAAAGCGGCTCGCATGGGATGATATTTCAAAAAGGATGGTGGCCCATTCCTCAGAACGCCCAAAGTCCTCTGCCTCCGAGAACTCCGAGGATTAAGGTGAAGACAAAAGCTCGTGAGAAGAAACTTTACATGCAAAAGACAGGAGGAGGGGAGGCTACGACCAGTAAATCGGGCAACTAAATTGTTGCAATCTTGACAATCATAGCTGGAGACTTGGATCAAGTACATAACGATGTGGATGATGGTGCTCTGGCAGAAGCTGGTAGTCTGAAACAAGCTGACGATATTCGTCTGATGCCATCAACCACCACGGCGAATTCAAGCACTTCTAACGCATCCATAGTCACCATCCCATGACTGTATAAGCCTGCTTCAAGGCCTTAAACACACTCTTAAACATGTCTTCACCAATGTGTTGAAGTTTATTTGTTGTTCGGTTTTGATTTGCGTTAGATTACCATTCTTCATGATTGGCGATTAACTTTGAACGGGTGATTATCATACGATTAGCGATTGTACACTTTGAACTCTTAAACGCCAGCCCTGTAAGTTTCCTCGTGATCAAGTAAATGATGTATCCACTCATTGGGTGTTCATCTCGACTTTGAGTGCATAACAAGGAAATTAGATCACTGTTGTTTAGATCCAAGTTCTTCATGTACGTACACCAAGGGGTGTTCTGTTGGCAAGAGGCCTGTTATTGCTTGTATCGCTTGCCAAGCCATCCGTTCCACATGGACTGCTTTGCAAGCCGCTTGGAAAGTGGAGCAAGCAATTAAGAGAAGTGCTTGGCGAGCGGTAAGCGAGCTGCTTGCAAACGGAACACCTCTGTATGTTAGCAAAAATGGCTGCCGTAGTCAAATTCAAAACGAATGGTTATTTCTTCAATTTTGCTATCACAGGGGACGATATTGAAACATGCCTTTCATATTTTTATTGTCACTTGTACTTTTCATCCGAATTCTTCAAAATCTACAAACATGCTAAAAATAAATATAAAAACCTCCAACAACCTCCCCAAAATGTGCAGCAGCAGGTCCATATTTAAGTTTGGTGGGGGCTCCCCCTTATGAATCCCCATTATGATTCACTATTATGACTCCCCATTCATTTTTAACTATTTCTCCTTTTACTCTTCATAGTACATATTTACTCTCTGTCGCCCGCTGCTAACACAAATAAATTCGTTTGGGGAAGTTGTTGTCACAAGAGGAACGAAGAAAAGTGAAAACGGCGGCCCGGAGATCATTTCTCGAGTACAGGATAACACTGTGTACATTGGAGACCGCCATGTTGTAAAGCAGTGTCGATCATTCAGGTCCGTTGCAAGGCAAGCTTGTGTGCTTTGAAACAAGCAAGCCATTGGCAAGCGATAAGCAAGCCGCTTGCTGAAGGAACACACCCCTGATCAGAGACATAAATTCAGTGCACTTTGTTGATGGAGAAAGTTGATTAAACATGATGGAGCATTACAGAGGTCCAAACATGGTGGAGTAATTTGGTAGAAGACTAGAAGAAGACCCAAAAGTTGATTTACAACCCACTTTGAAAAAAACAGCAACTGAGATTCACGAGTGAGTTTGGAAGTTGAAAAATATTTCTTATGCTAAAGAGTGTTACTGTATGTTTGTTGAAATGCATGCAATGCTATTCATACCACAGTCTATTGCAAGTTAAGAAAAAAATGAATATGCATCAGATGCTGATGGGCGAAGATAACATAATAACTAAGTGGCATTGTCAGTCATAAAAAGGAAATCAATTGAACCAATGTCGAATTTAATGTAACCTCGATTCTTAGCAGAAGTCGCGGAGAATGCTATTAGCTGTAGTGAAGTTCTTTCAATTTTCACTCGCAACTGGAAAGATGTTTTGAGCTTCAGCGACAGCAGATTCCTGAGTTACATCAATCATTCCAGAGTCGCCACCATCAGAACATTTAAATTGCATCAGATGTGGCAATAAATGGGAATTGTTTCTCCCAGCTTTCTGGCTCAATGACAGAAAATGCCATTTGCATTTTTGCCATTTCCATTGCTACCCGTTTAGAATCCCGTGCGGACATGGGCAACTTGCTCGTATTAATAATTCCCCAATTATATTAATCATTCCTGAGTTGCATGAATGCTTCCTGAGTTGTATTAGTAATTCCCGAGTTACATCAATAATTCCCAAGTTACATCAATAATTCCCAAGTTACATCAATAATTCCCAAGTCATATCAATAACTTGCAAGTTGTATTAAAAATTCCAGTTACATCAATAATTTCCAAGTCATATCAATAATTTACAAGTTGTATCAACAATTCCCAAGTTGTATCAAGAATTCCCAAGTCGTATCAATAATTCCCAAGTTGTATCAAGAATTTGCAAGTTACATCAATAATTCCCAAGTCGTGTCAAGAATTCCCAAGTTGGATAAATAATTCCCAAGTTGTATCAATAAGTCCCAAGTTGTATCAATAAGTCCCAAGTTGGATCAATAATTCCCAAGGCGTATCAAGAATTCCCAAGTTGGATCAATAAGTCCCAAGTTGGATCAATAATTCCTAAGTCGTATCAAGAATTCCCAAGTTGTATCAATAATTCCCAAGTTACATCAATAATTCCCAAGTCGTATCAATAATTTGCAAGTTGTATCAAGAATTCTCAAATCGTATCAAGAATTCCCAAGTTGTATCAATAATTCCCAAGTTGTGTCAAGAATTTGCAAGTTACATCAATAATTCCCAAGTCGTGTCAAGAATTCCCAAGTTGGATAAATAATTCCCAAGTTGTATCAATAAGTCCCAAGTTGGATCAATAATTCCCAAGGCGTAACAAGAATTCCCAAGTTGTATCAATAAGTCCCAAGTTGTATCAATAATTCCCAAGTTACATCAATAATTCCCAAGTCGTATCAATAATTTGCAAGTTGTATCAAGAATTCCCACGTTGGATCAATAATCCCCAAGTTGTATCAATAATTCCCAAGATGTATTAATAATTCCCAAGTTACATCAAGAATTCCCAAATCGTATCAAGAATTCTAAATTTGTATCAAGAATTCCCAAGTTTTATCAATAAATCCCACATTGTATTAAGAATTCCCAACTTGTATCTATCTTCTCTGCACTCCATCATTCAGATAAAATTATTTGAAGTATTGCACAATAAAAACCTGTACAGTAATAGAGTTTCAGACCGAATGCTTTATTGAGGAGGGGTTAAAGTGACTTTCAGGACAATCTCTGTGCAAGCTCTGAGGCTCCACATCGAGCATAAATGCAAAAAGAAAAACTTCAGACGAAATTGCTGGGAGGACCAATCGAGGATGGCAAGATCGTTTGTTTGAGGGGTGTGGAGAACGCAAAAGGATTTTGAGAGAAGAACATGTTCTGAGAGGAGGCGAAATGTTTTTGTTCTCGTCACAATATACCTTTTACCTGGAAAGTGGTCAGTAGAATTACAGAACAAACTGACTTCAATGTTTGTTTTAAATTACAACTTATGGAACCATGGTGAGAGCACTTAATAAACATGTTACTGGTAAAGTCATGGTCCCATTTTATTAATTATATAAATATCAAATCAATGCTATTTCACACACAAAGTTGGCATGCCGCATCGACTTCCTTGCTAAGTTCATAATTCAGACTTGGCAACACCTATGTACAGATTGATGTGATTCAATATCTATCATCATTGTTGATATGTATAAGTTACCTTCATAATGGCCACATCAACTTTCCTGGCAGACTCGTGCGAGGGTGTGCAGTGCGGCCCGGGCCGGCGTTGCAAGACGAGTCGCAGAGGCTCGCCACGCTGTGCCTGTGCTCCACTTTGCAAGAGAAGTCAGCGTAAGGGCCCCGTGTGCGGTGCCGATGGCCGCACGTACCGGCATGAGTGTGCACTGCTGAGAGCACGATGCCGCCTGAGACAACCAGACCTTCACGCCCAGTACGCTGGCCATTGCAGGAGTGAGTTGAGTTTTTACGTCCGTCCCAAAATATGATAGAGACCAAAGTGGGCTAACTTTATGCTTCTTAAAACTCGAATTAAAGTCATTGCTCAAAGTTTTCAGAAAAACTACAATTAATGTATATATCTTATATTTATAGTCACATTATCTCTTTATATAAAAATAGGACCACCTGTTCTGAAGCTCACTTGGATCAGGAGCTACAGTCACTCAAAACCCCCGCAGACCCCTTAGACCCTGAATTTTTTAATGCCATGAACAAACTTTGGTATATCAAGGGTGATGAAGGTTGTCGTAAAGTTTCATTCAAATTATGTGTAGTTTGGAGAAGAGAAAAAATACCTATTGGGGGGGGGGGTTGACCCCCCCTCCCCCCGAAGACTCCTTCTATGAGTGCAGATTTTGATGTGGTCGATAAACTTTGGTACATCATAGGTGATGAAGGTTGGGGTAAAGTTTCATCAAATTTGTGTGTGTAGTTTCCGATAAGAGAGCAAATACCTTTTTTGGGGGGGGGGGGGAGTCAAAAAACCCTCGTAGATCTTCTTAATGAGCGCAGATTTTGATGCGCTCAATACATCTTCATTTGGCATCAGATATGAAGCTTATTGCCAAGATTCGTCAAAATCGTGTGTTTGGTTCAAGCGATAATGACCGAAGTGTTTACTGACTGACTGACTCACTCACCCAAGGACACTGCTTGATTGTATAAGCAAACCTGGTTAAAGTACAGGTGAGCTAAAAACGAAAAGCACAGTCAGGAGGTGAGGCGGTGAAGCTGTGAGGCTGTCCGTCAGCCGTGAAGACGACATCCGTATAATCACGTCCTGTTTGAACATTCATTCCCCAAGACCTTTATGACCTTTAAGACCCCCAAAGACCCTGAGGACTCAAAAAGACCCAAAAGATCCAGATGACCCAAAATATTCCAATGACCCAGATAACCCAAAAGTCCCCGAGGACCCAAAAGACCCAAAAGCCATTGAGGACCCAAAAGACCCTGAAGACCTAAAAGTGTCCAAACACCCAAAAAAAACTCGAGGACAAAAAAGACCCCAAATACCTAAACGACTGTGAAGACCCCAAAGTCCTAGAACACCCAAAAGACTCTGAAGATGTTGAAGACTCAAAAGTCCCTAAGGACCCAAAAGACCCTGAGGAGCCAAAAGTCCATGAGGACACAAAAGACCCATAAGACCCCTGAGACCTTAACATCATTCCGATGCCTTACACTCTTCAGACAGCTTAGACCCTTGACCATTTGAACCACTTGGACCTTTTATATCACAAATAAATATATCACCAATATCTATCTATCTATCTATCGATTCTATATATTACTAAAACTCTCATCTTGGATGTATGTATGTATGTATGTATGTATTATGTATGTTCCCGAAATACAGCCAAAACGGTACACGATAGCACAAAATTTTTAGGGCCACCTTACTCAACATTCTCCTGCAATGTGCAGTTACAAGTTTTTCGTTCAAATCGGGCAACGAAATAATTATTTAAAAATCAATTCCCGATTCAGTCAAGTACTCTTCGGGGGTATTTGATCAATGCAAACAACCTCAGCGGTATAGTTTGCTGGAGCTATCTTTGTTTTTTTTTCTTGAAATGATTTTTTTCATCAACCGCTGTCACAACAGAAACCCAACGAGTTCACAGGTCGTCGAGTTATAGATAAATTTTTGGAAAATAAATTTTTGTGTTATGATTGGTGTAAATCATGAGAACACAACAAATCTGTGACGTCAATATCTGCAACGACGTGTGAAGAGGTGAGCGTAGGGAGCCGATCCACGCTAGTCTTACTCTATTACTGCTAAAGAAGAGTGACTGCCAAAATATTCCAATGATGGTGCATTCGTTTTGTATTGATGATGATCCTGGTTGGATGGTGCAGGGCTAGTGCATTTACCTTTGAGAGGTCGAGTCTGATTTTGAGTCTCGACCCGTCAAACAACTATCGGATTGGTACTTCGAAAGCACAATGTATGCCATGCATCACTATCAGGTGGACTTTGAGGTAGGAACCAATCTGCTCGGAGTAGGTGAGTTATTGCTGCACCTTGAATGGAGTACAAATTCCTGCTCAAATCACCTTCAGTCGAATGTCAAGTTTGGCCAGCTGGTTGTTGAAATTCTTGAACCAAACTTCCCTCTCTTCCAACTCCATAAGGTAGGATTAACAGGGGCTGCTAATGAAATAATGGTATTCGCAGTAGGGAAGATGTAGCTCTGGTGAGTACTGTATGTAATTACTGAAAGGTAGAATTTTACTAATCACCTTATTTTTCCTTTTTTCAGAATCTTGTCATGATATAAATTGTCCCGGACCGACCTCGTGCCTCATCGATCAGAATGGCGATGCTCACTGCGTAGAATGCTCACGTCGGCCTTGCGCCAGGCGAGGAGACGGCGGTGGGAGCGGTGCCTTGTGTGGAGCGAACGGACGCACGTACCGCAATCTGTGTCACCTGCGGCGTGCGGCGTGCAGGCATGGCCATGCCATTCCCGTGACCCATACCGGGCCTTGCCAGCCCACCTAGAAGCTAACGGTGCTCTCGGCATGCGTGCCTTCCGCCGGAACTCCGTGCATGTTTGCCATGTTGTGCTTCGTCACGTTAAAAAAAAATTGCCTGTGATGTTTGGAACTTTCCATGTCAAAGCCATCAAAATTGTCTCTTTCATAACATTGTTAACATCAATGTTCTCTGTTACCCTCAGGTGCTGCAGGTGTATTGTGATAGGTATATGATTTCCATTTCCTGGGATCCCGTTCCCTTTGTTCTTGTATTTGGTTTGTTTACGAGAGTTTAAAATCACTCCATATGTTTGGCTTTGACAAAAACGCTTTGCAGCCGTTTACATTACTCCCCAAAATGTTTCGCATTCTTTTCAAATCACCATCTGAAATGAGTGCGAGCTCTTTGTGTTCAAGTTTTGGTGGAGTCGAGGACGCTGTCGGTAAGCAATGAGTTGTCAGCACTCAGTCTGCGAATTCAGCGAAACCAAAACGATATGGAATTTTCAAATCAATACTACTTTCAGACTGACCTTTACTTGCTCCTACCGGGTGGACGTGTCCATGAATTCAGGGCGTTGAGATCACTGATCTCTCTACCAACTGGAAAGGAGGAGAAGCTCATTTTTTGAAGCCATTTGTCCGCCATTTTTGCTCTCCCAAAACGAATGAATGGCACTGTTAGTAACTAAGGTGAATGCCACCTACCAAGGAAATGTGATTCGTCTTCTCCTTTGATCACAACCGTCGTAGCTTTTACAACTGTAAGAAGCACACAATGCCATTTCATAAATATGACAACAATGCTTTTTCATCCCGGGAATGGACGAAAATCAAGTGGGAAGGTGGAATTTTCAAAGGAAATATTCACCTTGAAGCAACAGCTCGGTTTTCTGGATTATGAAAGAAGGAATATGGCGGCTGGAGCACTTCCGGTGGCTTCAGGACCGCCAGACCAATTAACATTGGGCACCCTGTCCAGTTAGTATAGAGATCACTGGTTGAGATTCACCCTAAACACTGATTGGAAAACCGAACAATCAGTAAACTGATCGTGTCAGTGTGAAGATTTGATCGAGGCAAAAGGATTTTTTAACTGCTGGGACTTTGTCATGTTGAGCTTTCAAGGTCGGAGATGTTTATTCATCCATTGGACAGGATCTGGAACCAATCGTGGTAAAACCCAAACAGGTCATCATAAAAACCAAACCAGTTATGGTAAAAACCAAACAGGTCATCGTAAAATCCATAGCATACATGGCAAAACCCGAAGCAGTTGTGGTAAAACCCAAACAGGTCATCGTAAAACCCAAACCAGTTATGGTAAAACCCGAAGCCGTTGTGGTAAAACACAAACAGGTCATCGGAAGACCCAAACCAGTGATGGTAAAATCCGAAGCAGTCGGGGTAAAACCTGAAGCAGTCATTGTAAAACCCAAAAGGTCATCGTGAAACCTGAACCAGTGATGGTAAAATCTGAAGCATACGTGGTAAAACCCAAAGCAAGCGTGGTAAAACCCAAACAAGTCATCGTAAAACCCGAACCAGTTATTGTAAAACCTGTAGCAGTCGTAAAACCCGAAGCAGTCGTGGTAAAACCCAAAGCAGTCATGGTAAAAGCAGAACCAGCTGTGGTAAAATCCAAAGCCATTGTAAAACCTGTACCAGTGATAAAACTGGAAGCAGTTGTGGTAAAACCCAAACACGTCGTCATAATACCTGAACCGGTTGTCGTCAAACTGGAACCAGTCATTGTAAAACTGGAAGCAATCACAGTAAAACCAGAACCAGTCATGGTAAAACTAGAAGCAGTAGCAGTCAGTAAAAGCCGAAACATTAGTGGTAAAACAAGAAGCAGTTGC
>BROF01002747.1:166835-184837 GCA_024346535.1 Eptatretus burgeri | reverse complement strand
AAGGGACCGCCTCAGGTTAACCCAAGGAGACCGCCGTCTGGTGGACGACACCTCAGCACCACTCCGACACACTCTCCTGCAATCTGACCCAGGGATGTTACCCCGTGGTTTCCCTCCAATCAAAGATTTGGGGTCCCGAAGGCTTTGCCCCAATCCTGTCATCCGGTGAGCTGCCCTACGAAGGGAAGCTGCACAGGAGGTACTCCCACGGAGTGCACGTACAGTTTTTCCCTGGTCTCTGTATATGCTAAACTGAGGTGAGTGATCTCAGCGTGAAGGACGCATTCTATGTCACGCTTGAGTCTGTGGTTGATCAGTGCCCCAGGTGAGATACTCTTCAGGTTTTGGGGAATTTCAATATATCGATTGGAACTGAGAGGGATAGTTATGAGTTGTGTGTTAGTCCCCATGGGTCTTTGAACTGTGAACCAGAATAGCACTAAGTGCCTTAACTTTGCAAGAAGTCATAGACTTAGGGTGGCCGGTTCATGGTTTCATCACCCACAAGGTCATTGCTGAACTTGATATTCCAATGCTGGTGGTGCGGCAAAGGAGATTGACCAATGCTCGTTGATGGGCACTGAAGGATGATCCAGAACTGCAGGGTCTACCGGAGTATTCCGTTCCTCAATACCGACCACAGGTTTGTTGTTTCAACTCTGAAGCTGCAGCTTAAATCTTGGAGAACGGAACCATCCCGGCTGAGGCTTGATGTTGGAAAGCTCAAGGATGAGAGGGTAGCTGAGGAATTTGCGAACAGGCTGAGTGGGGACTTAGGAGTCTGAGTGCTTTGGGGAATCCTGAACAGTAGTGGAGCGCCTTCAAGACCACCGTCCTTGATGTTGCCGGTGGATGTCTTGGAACTCACCATAGGGCGAAGAAGAATTTTGTCTCTCAATAGACCAGAGTCGCAGGGCCAGGCTGAATGGCAGAGCTGAGCTGTTCAGGGAGTTGAGGCATAAAACTGGACGTGCGCTCACGGTGGACAAGGAGACCTATGTGCGAGGAGTCAGTAAATGGGTAGAGCATCACCTGTGGTCAAATGATTGTCATCCTGCTTACAGGGGAATTCGTCCATTGCATTCCTCAAAGCCCATCCCTCGATGTACTGCGGTTTGAGCTCTTGACAGAAGAGTCCAAAGTGAAGGCCCGTTGAGCAGATTACTTTGAGCGGCTGAAGCAGGCTGTTCCACCAGCTGTTGAGTTGGAGGTCAGGAGTGTTACTATTCCGATTGCTGACCATCCAATCAACTGTGGTCCACCTTCGTTTGTGGAAACACAGGTTGCGGTGAACCGGTTGAAATGTGGTAAAGCTCCAGGGATCTGTGGCATCCATGCTGAACTTTTCAAGGCTGGTGGAAATGCTGCACTCGTGTCATTGCATACAGTTCTGTGCTTTGCCTGGAACACAGGCATCATCCCAACTGACTGGAAGAGGGGCCTTGTTGTCCCTCTCTGGAAAGGGAAGGATGATCACCAGGACTGAAACAACTACCGATCGGTGACGCTGCTCTGAGTGCTGGGCAACATCTTTGCTCCGATAATTTTTCATAGGGTTCGCCACCATCTGCTTGAGCATCAACATCCAGAGCAGTCAGGCTTTACACCAAAGAGGACAACGAATGACCGTATCCTTGCTTTTTGGGTCCTCACCGTACACAGACGAGAGTTTCAGCAGGGGCTGCTTGCAGCCGATGTTGATCTCTGTAAAGCGTTCGATTCAATGAATCGGGACGTCCTCTGGAGGATTCTTGGTCTTCGTGGGGTGCCACCAAAACTAATCGATCTGATGTCTGAACTCAACTCTGGGACTGAGAGTGCTGTAAGATGTGGTGGTACCATCTCTGACTTATTTTCAGTTGATACTGGAGTTTGTCAGGTGGTGTGTGCAAACCTTCACACTTTTCAGCGCATGTATGGACTGGATTCTGGGGAGGATGTCAAAGAGATAAAGTGGCGGTGCATCGTTTGGGAATATCAAGATCTCTGACCTTGATTTTGCAGATGATGCAATTATCTTTGCGGACACTCTAGATATCCTTTTGGGGGCCCTCGAGGTGCTGAATGAGGAGTCAGAGCCGCTGGGATTACGGGTCTCTTGGGTCAAAACTAAGATCCAGGCTTTCAATGACATCTTGGATGCTGCTATCTTGTCTGTACCTGTTTGTGGTGAAGATGTTGAGATCACAGAGGGATTCACTTACCTTGGCAGTGATATTGATATCTCTGCTGGCTGTGAGCCAGACATCGATAGGCATCTGGGTCAGGCCTGGGGAGTCATGGATTCACTGTATTATGGGGTGTAGCACTGTCGGTACCTGGACTGGAAGACGAAAGTCCGAATCTTCAGGTCCTTGGTGCTTCCAGTCTTGCGCTGCGGATGTGAGACTTGGACTCTGACCAGGGATCTGAGATGGAGACTTAATTATTTTGGTGCCAGGTCTCTTCGGAGAATCCTTGGCTATCGCTGGTCGGATTTTGTGTCCAACGAGCGGTTGCTGAGAGAGACTCAAATGAGATTTGTTACCTGCATAGTCCACGGGCGTCAGCTGCGGCTGTATGGACACGTGGCTCGTTTTCCTGACGCTGATCCTGTTCACTAGATTATCTCCATGAGGGAGCCTCATGAGTGTGGAGGACGTCAATGGAGAGGAGATGGGGATGGGCCAGGCATCTGCCTGGGGGATAGCCATACGGAAGCCCCTGGAGTACCGGCGGAAAGTGGACGCAGCAATGCGCTGCTCCGGCACATGTTCCCACACGTGACCTGACCTGAGGCCTGTTCATGTTCCTGACGAAGACCAGATCTTCGTGTTCAGGCCTATGTTTGATCCCTGATGAAGACCACTCTGCAGAAACATTGAATTTTTTGAACCTTTATCTCTTTCAATGAAATTAGGAGCTGGTTGCACTTTTGCATTTTCTTCTCAAGAGGTTTTTTTTTTTTGTGAATATGTATTCAAACTAACACCACACTCCTGTTCAATCTACCTACACTTCATGGGGAAGTGTATTTTCACACTGCCAGTCCTATAACTAACATTTTCAACATTTAAAATGAGCTTTTAAATTCTAATCAAGGAAACATTCCCGTTGGTTGGTATTGCAGACTAGGAAATATCTCGCTGGGTGAGCATGAATTTGTCGCCACCACAAAACAAGGCCGTACATTTATAAGTTGCAAACTTTGGGATTTTGGCCGCAATCGAAAGGTGAAACCTGGGTAAAGTTGGGAACACATTTACAGCTCATTCCCTCTGTTGGTTCTGGTGCCAGACGTTAGCTTTTGTTCACAATGCGATGAATCTACCGGGTATACTAGTTGCGTACGCTATGTTATAAAAAGATTAAAAGGTGTTATCGGTGTCTGGTGCAGTAATCTCTCTGGGAAGGTCAGTAATTTTTCATATTTTAAAACTTCTTTTAATATCACACTTTCACTTAAAGCTCCTGATAACATGAACAAGAAAGTTGAAGTGTCTTCATTGTGCACAACATATATATATATATATATAGAAAATTTTCACATGTTGTTGCCTTATAGCCTGGAAATAAATTGCATTAAATCAGACTTTTCCCCACCTTTATGTACACATCTTGACCCACAACTTCCAGGTGAAAAATTCGACAAATTTCAGAAAATTAATTAAAAATACAATAATAGCATATCTTGGTTGGCTTAGTGTCCACCCCCCCCCCCCCCGAGTTAATACTTGGTGGAAGCACAATGACAGAAATTACAGCTGTGAGTTTGTTGGGATAGGTCTCTAACAACTTTGCACACCTTGAGTGGGTAATATTTGCCCGTTGTTCTGTACAAAACTGTTCAAGCTCAATCGAGTTACATGGGGACTGTTGTTTGACAGCAATCTTCAAGTCATGACACAGATTTTCGATTGGATTTACATCAGCGCTCTGACTGTGCCACTCAAGGACATTTGACTTTTGGTTCCTTTTCTACTCCAGTGTAGCTTTGGCTGTGTGCTTCGGGTCGTTGTCCTACTGAAAGGTGAATTTCCATCCCAATTTCAGCTTCCTTGCAAAGGGCAGCAGCTGTTCCTCTTGGATCTTTCTGTTTTTTGCTCCATCCATTTTCCCTTCTATCCTGACAAGTGCCCCAGTCCCTGCTAATGAGAAACATCTCCATAACATGATGCCGCCACCACCATGTTTCACAGTAGGGATGGCGTTCTTTGGGTGATGTGCTGTGTTGGGGTTACACCAAACGTAACATTTTGTATTTAGGCGAAAAAAGTTCCATCTTGGTTTCATCAGACTACAAAACTTTGTGCCACATGGCTACAGAATCTCAGGAGTGGTTATTTGCAAACCTCAAACGGGACTCAAAGTGGGCTTTTTTGAGTAATGGTTTTCTTCCTGTTACCCTCCCATGCAGGCCAGACTTGTGGAGTGTCTGGGATATTGTTGTCACATGCACACAGTGACCAGTCTTTGCCATCAAGGCCTGTAGCTCTTTCAAAATTACCATTGGAATATTTGTGGCTTCTCTGATCGGTCTCCTCCTTGATTGGTCATTCAATTTGGAGGGACAGCCTGATTTAGGCAGGGTCTTGGTGGTACCATATGCCTTCCACTTCTTAATGATTGTCTTGACTGTGCTCCAAGGGAAATTCAAGGCCTTTTAAAATATTTTATACCCATCCCCTGATCTGTGCCTTTCCACAACTTTATCCAGGGGGTCTTTTGAAAGCTCCCTGGTGCTCATGGTTGAGTCTTTGCTGTGAAATACACTCCCCAGCAGAGAAAACCTGCAGAAACAGCTGATTTTATTCGGAAAAAAATTTAAGTTACTACAATTTCACACAGGTGGAGGCAAATTAATTTGGTATGTGATTTTGTAGGTGATTGGTTACACCTGAGCAAATTTACATTTGCTGTTATAAGGGGGGTGGACACTTATCCAACCAAGATATTCTAGTTTTGTATTTTTAATGAATTTCTGAAATTTGTGGAATGTGTTTTTCACTTGGAAGTTGTGGGTTACGATGTGTAAATAAAGGTGGAAAAAGCCTCATTTACTGCAATTTAATTCCAGGTGATAAGACGACAAAAGGTGAAAAATTTGAAAGGGGGTGTAGACGTTATATTATAGGCACTGTATATTCGTGGGTGTGTAAGCATACAAAACTGCATTTTGTTTATTTATTTGTTTATTTGTTTTATTATTTATTTATTTATTCATTTACGGACGCCTTCTGACGGTTCTGTGATTTTTTTTTCCTTGTGTATCAGCTTCGATGTCCGTCGACACACAAAATTACCATGTCTCGGGTTGCTCACCTGGATTTTTTTCATCCATTTTTTGCATTAAAAAAAAAATTGATATTTTCATTTGTGGATGTTGTCCGACGATTCGGTGATTTTTCCAGGTGTACCGGCTTCGATGTCCATTGGCACGCAAAATTTCAGCTTTCTACATCACCTGGAAAGCACCGATCTTTAAAATCAGGCAGGCAGTCAGTGGTTAGAAAGAGTTTTATAACATTAGATAGTCAGTGGATATGTGCTCAAAATGATAAGTGATGAAGTTGAGTATGAGTTTGTGGTTCAGGTGCACACCAGTTCCAAAATAAGTGAGACATGTTTATTATTTTTTTGTATACATTATCGAGGCTCGAATGAGAGCAAACACACAATGCATAGCAAAAGGGGGGGGGGCATGAGACAAGAGGGGCGGGAGGGGGGAGGACAAAACAGTGGGAAACAGAGACATTAGTTGATCTGTGGAAGGGAGAGGGACGGGGCAGGGAACACAGGGTATACAAGATGAACATTACAGGGACTTTCAGGAAGGAAAGCAGGGACTTTGAAGGAGGTGGGTTTGGGGTGGATTAATGGGGGTAGAAAAGATCGAGGTTTTGGATGGGGGAAGATAAGAAGTGGTGGTAAACAGCTGTTTTGAAGGTGGTGCTGTGTCTTGGACATGTCTACAAGGTAAAGTGTTTATCGTTTAATATTTGGGCAGGTGCTTCTGTTGACCTCTGGTCATCATCACTCGCTCCACCTCATGCACCCACTGTTGTTATCACAAAGAAGAGGAGAGTTAAGACGGTAGTAAGGTAGGGTACTATTACTCAGAGAGTAGTTAATGCATGGAATGGTCTCCCTGGAAAGGTAGGGGCAGCAGAAACAGAAGATAAGTTTATATCGGAATTAGATAGGTACCTGGAAGTTATGGAGATAGAGGGGTATCGGGGATGTTGATAAGACTTTTAGGTAGTTTGAGCATTGATGGGTGATTGTGTGCATGTGTACGGAGTGCTGTTGGTGGAGGTCTTGTTAAGGGGTGTTGTGTGGTTGATGTTGTATGTTTTCAACCAAGCCCATGCCCCCTCCACTGAAGGGAAGAAGAAAAAAAACTACAAAAACTTTAAAAACTTTAGAAATTAAAAATAAAATAATAATAATCTATCTATAATTCCACCAACCTCTGTGTGTGTGTGTGTGTGTGTGTGTGTGTGTGTGTGTGTGTGTGTGTGTGTGTGTGTGTGTGTGTGTGTGACCGCCGTTTCTTGACAACCACTGGTCCAATCTAATTGAAACTTGCCAGGTATATTGCTGGGGACCTGAGGATGTGCCTTTTCAAGGTTTGATATTAATCGGACAAGTGCTTCCCAAGTTATGGCCATTTATTTACTAAACCAATGATAGACACGTTGCTGCGTGGGCGTGGCCGATGGGAAAGGGAAGCTCAGCCGCGTTCCCCATTACGGGTTACAACGTACGGACTTCCGGATAATGATGACTTCGTGTATTCTAATAATTTCTCAATTTCTTATGCGCATTTATAGATAAATACAATGCCCCAAGTTATGATCGTTTTCATATTAGACGGTGTATAAATTTCGGTAACATCCGAGTGAGCTGGTATGCTCCGAACCAGGAAGTTTTTATTTTTTATTTTTTTTTTTGCACGAAGGTTTTTTTTCTCTTCTCTTCTCTTTGTGTTTTTCCTTGTGATGAAATTGCGAAAAGGCAAAATACGTTGGCGTTAATTGAATAATTGGCCATTAAAACTAATAATTTATCAAAACGTTGGCAGATCCAGCAGCCTCCGCATTCTTGCCCATGACTTGGAAACGAAGAAGAAGTGCCGTTTCCTCATCAATGTTGTTTATGAAGAGGTGAAAACGAGATAAAGGTGTGTACATGGAGACAATTTTTATTGTTATTTATAATCGCCGTTTCCTCATCAATGTTGTTTATGAAGAGGTGATAACGAGATAAAGGTGTGTACATGGAGACAATTTTTATTGTTATTTATAATCGCCATTTCCTCAGAAATGTTGTTTATGAAGAGGTGATAACGAGATCAAGGTGTGTACATGGAGACAATTTTTATTGTTATTTATAATCGCCGTTTCCTCAGAAATGTTGTTTATGAAGAGGTGCTAACGAGATAAAGGTGTGGCCATGAAGACATTTTTTATTATTATTTATTTATTGAAGAAAGATTGTTCCCAAAATAATTTATCAAAAAAAAAAGTGCACAATTTTTTTTTGTTTCCAAGTGTCAAAACGGTGTTTGGAAGTGTTAAGGAATTCAGCTCTACTCAACATGTTTGCCAACCTTACTCATTGCTCTGCAGTCTGCATTCAACCCCTTCATTTGTCATCTCATTGACCTCATTTCATCTATCGACAATTCCAGCTGTGTGTGTGTGTTGTTTACGAGAGCGAAGGAAAGGCCTCTGTGGTTGTTTCTGGCACGCGTTTTGAGAGGTTTTTTTTGGTTGCACGTACGGCCACGCACCTACGGGCATGCACTAGTAATAATAATAATAATAATAATAATAACAAAAATAATTAATTCATTAATTAATTTTCTCCTTTTTTTTACATTTTCTTCCTTGGATCTTGTGAAGACAAATTAGTATGGTGTTTGCGCAGGCATGATGGGCTGAATGGCCTCCACCTGTGTTAGATTTCCTTGTATTCCTTGTAATATATTATATAAAGTGGCGTGTGATTGGAGTTAGTCAAATGTCGGAATACTTTTAATTAAAATTAATAATTAACTAGGTTTGAATATGGATATTGCATTGCTGTGTTTACTGACTGTCTGGACATAACTTTGAGGTTGTAGGTCCATTGATGTTGAGCAATCTACTGATGCGGACCTGCGATCCGCAGTTTGGAGAGGTTCTGGGCTGAAAGGATTGAAACCTCGATGATAAACGGCGTCCAGCTGATGATCCGGGCAGGTGGGTAATCAGTAAATTGCTTATATGTTAAGGTTATAACTACAAATAAAATAACTTTTGTATGTACTTACCAGGACATTGTGTGTGTGTGTGTGTGTGTGTGTGTGTGTGTGTGTGTGTGTGTGTGTGTGTGTGTGTGTGTGTGTGTGTGTGTGTGTGTGATGTCTGTGATGTCTGGCTCCTTCTTGGGACTGCGGTGCAGTAATTGGTCTTTATTTTGAAGATGAATGGATCTGCCCTCGATATTGTCGTGCCTTCACCAGTTTGGTCTTTCCATCATTCCACGAAGTATTATTTTGCAGTCTTTATATAAAAGGAGCCGTGCATGCGTACGAGTTACAGACACCTCCATACCTTTTAGACCCCTTGACACTCCAAAGACCCCATAAGACTGTAAAATACCCTCAGATTATTTGGAACCTTAACACCCTTAAGACCATTAATACCTTTAAAGATCCATAGACCCTTAAGACCCTTCAGACCTTTTAGAACCTCAAGAACTCCAAGATCCTTTAAGACCCCAATACCCTTAAGACTCTATAAGACCCTTAAGACCACCCTGACCCCGAAGAACCTTAATATCCCAAGACTGCTAAGACCCTTAAGATCCCCAAGACCCCTCCAAGATCCTTAAGACCCCAGTACCCTTAAGACCCCCAAGACCTTTTAAGATCCAAACAAATACCCTTAAGATTATTAAGACCCCCAAGGCCCTTCAGACCCACATGACTGCAAAGACCCCCAAGATCCATAAGATCCTTAAGACCTCCAATATCTTTAAAACCCTCTCAGACCACCAAGATCCTTAAGACCCCCTGAGACCTTGAAGAACTCGTAATACCGTGAAGACCTCAATAGACCCCTATAGACCCATAAGGCCCCTTTTAGCTTTTTTTGTATACCTTGTCAAGGCTCGTATGAGAGCTAACGCACAACACATCAAAGGGGGGGGGGGCATGAGACGAGAGGGGCGGGAGTGGGAAGGACAAAACAGTCCAAAATAGGGATGGGGTGGGGACCATGGGGTATACAAGATAGACATTACAGGGACTTTCACGAAGGAAAGCAGGGAATATGAAGGAGGTGGGTTTGGGGTGGATTAATGAGGGTAGAAAAGTTCGAGGATTTGGATGGGGGACGATAAGAGGTGGTGGTGGTGAACAGCCGATTTGAAGGCCTGGAGGGCAGAATGGGATAGAACAAAGTGTGGGAGTTTATTCCAAAGGTGGGGAAAAAGAGGAATGAAAGAGTGAAGGTGACCAGTGATTCGTGATTTTGGTAGTTTTACCAGAAGAGGGTTGTTGGCGGACCTTGAGCGCTCTGCAGAAATATGGGGGGGACATATCGCAGACAGAGCAGGGGGGGGTGAGGCTGGAGAGGAGACTGTTGAAGACAGAAAGATCACCGACCTCCCTGTGGTGAGAGAGTGAGAGGCCCAAAGACTCAGCCTCACCGCGGGGGATACCAATGATCTGAAATGCCTTGGTTTCCACAGCGTGAAGCCGAGAAAGGTGGGAGGCAGGAGCACCAGCCAAGACGGGAGAGCAGTACTCCATCAGGCTGCGGACGAAAGCTTTGTATGTGGTCAGGAGCTCAGTTGGGCCAAGGAAGGACTTTGCACAACGGAGGATTCCCAGTCGGGGACTGGCTTTGGAGATCAGGTTGGAAATGTGGCTTTCACAGGAAAGATCATGGCAGATCGTGAGACCCAGAAGCTTGAAAGAAAGGACTTCTTCCAGAGGATTGTTGAGAAAGTGGATGGGGGGGTTTTCCAAACGGTCCTTTCAGAGAGACATAGTGAGAGTGAGATTTGTCCAGATTGAAAGACATGTTCCACGTGTTGGAACAGTTTGTGGTTTTACCCAGATCTGCAGAGAGGGAAGAAGCTGCTGCTTTCCGGTCTGAGGGATGACCGATGGTACGGCAGAAGGTGGAGTCATCAGCAAAGAGATGAAGAGGATTTTCCAGAGAGTCGGAGAGATCATTGATGAAAACCATAAAAAGAACAGGGCCCAGAACGCTACTTTGAAGAACTCCAGCCTGGACAGCAAGAGAGGATGAAACAACTCCATTTAGGACCACACGTTGACTGCGACAGGATAGGAAGTTTGCGAGCTCTGTGTGGAGATGCCCTTGGATACCATAGTAAGAGAGTTTGGTGAGCAGGACGGTGTCAAAAGCACGTGATATGTCTAGGGATATGGCTCTGATTTCATGTCCAGCATTGAGGACTTCCATCCATTGTTGGGAGAGCAGAAGAAGCATATCCAGGGTAGAGTGACCTGGTCTGAAACCAAATTGATGATCGGAAATCAAGCCATTGGAGAAGAGGAAGGATTTAATGTCTGAAGCGATGATGGATTCCATAACCTTGCTGATGATTGGGAAAAGGCTGATTGGTCTGTAGTTGCAGGGATCTGTTTTTGCACCTTTTTTATGCAGGGCAGTAATGTTTGCTCATTTCCATGCAGATGGCAGATGACCTTGAACAAATGAGAGGGTGAGTGGAACAGAGAGAGGGTGAGCAAGAGGAGAGGAGCAGGTTTTAAGGACGTGTGGGCTGATGCCATCTGGACCGGTTTCAGAAGACCCTGCAGAAGAGCTTTAAGACCCTTTTAACACTTTAGACACCTTGAGACCCTTTCACTCTTTTGACATTTCTTACCCTTTAAACCCCAAGAATGTTTAAACCCCACAGACCCTTTAGACCTTTACACCCCTGACGTCCCTTGACTCCCTTTAGACCTTCACACCATTTTGACCCATTCCACCTTTCAGAAATGTTAGACAGCTTGGATGCTTGACCACTTTGACCTTTTATATACCCTTTTTACATGCTTGAGAGATTCGACCCTTTAAACCCCTGAGATCCGAACTACGATTGCAATGTACCCTTTACACCTTTAGATCATCGAGAACCTTTTAGGCACACACCAGGCGAACATTTTTAGTCTTCTTGCAAAACATCGACTGCACTTTTTTTCAGCAAGTAATGCGCAAATTCGACCCACCCAGGGGGTGGGCACTCTGATAGTATTTTAATTGACCAGACGCAGTGGCGCAATAGTTAGAGTGTCTGCTTTGAGTCTGGAGATTGGTGGTTCAAACCCTGGCTGTCATACCAATGACTTTAAAAAAATGGTACGTGCTGCTTCCTTGCTTTGACGTTCAGCATTTATAGTATAGACTATAGAGCATGGACAAACAACGCTACCAAGGCAATGGAAAACCACTCAGCATAACTGCTTCGGCAGCACCACGCTCTGTAAAGAAACTGCTTCGGCAGCACCACGCTCTGTAAAGAATATGGTACATCAAAAACAAACCACTTTTGGAGAGGGTATTGCATTTGGGTCTGTTTGTCTGTTTGTTTGTGTGTTTGTTTCCCCTGTAGCAGCCACACCGTTTCAGCAATCATGACCAAACTGGGTACAGACGTCGGCCATAGTCCAACTCAGACACTTTTCGTTTTGGTGAATCTAGGTCAAAGGTCAAGGTCACCGAAAAACCGAAATTTTTATTTTCGCAATAACGTCCCCTAAAATGATCGTATGGACTTCAAACCAAATCCAAAATGTGCATCTTCCAATTCTGCATCCAACCATATGTCTCATTCTGGTGTCACACCAACGCCCTTCTTAGCGGTCGGGGGTCGAATGTCAGGGGGTCAGGTCAAAAATTTCAAATTGCGATAAAAACGCCATTTGAAGTCCGATTGACTTCCAAGTTATGATCATAACCAAACTAAGTGCAATAACTCATTGAACAGTAGCACTATCGGCTTATAAGAACCAAATTTATTTCCAAGTTTTTGTTTTTTCAGAGATCATGGAGATATGACAAAGTTATTCTGGGAATTCCTTGCTCAATGAGAAATTTCATTTGTGTATCTGTTTATTGGGTGGTCGCTAGACTACCGTTATTCTCAGGTTTTCCGTCTGTCTGTATGTATGTAAGGGACAGCTCTGGAGGCCAGAGGAGTCAACCGATTTTGATGAAACCTGACTGGTAGGTTCATACCAGGATCTAGTTGTATGCTTTTGAGCACCGTTGCTATGGACGCCACCGTTGCCTAGCAACGGGACTTTGAAATTTTTGAAAAAATCTGAAAAATATTTATATTTTTTTTTTCGAAAATCAAAAATCGGCTTCCGCGCTTTTATGCACACTATAATCATCCTCTTTGTCAAAAAATTTCAGCCCGATCTGTCAAAAACTGCATGACTAGTATGTAATTATACAGCGACCACCCATGTCACCTACCGGTTTGTTTGTCTGTACAGAATTTTCATACTTTTTCCGCAACCACTTATCGGATTGAGACAAAATTTTCACTATAGGTGCAACTACTCATGTAGAATGTTGAAATGATAATTATGATGTCATAGGTCACATGGTGTGACATTCATGTTGGAAGAATTTTGGACCTCTGTATCTCTGAAACCACACCAAGGAAAAAATTTGAACTTGGAACATAGCAAGTACTCCTCATGGGGAATGAGTGGGATTTTTTACAACGTCATAAGTGCCTTCGTTATGACGTCCTAATTGCATATGTAGAACGCTACATCCGATCAGTTTGAAAATTTTTGTTGTCATCTCGGAATAAAATGGTCCAGAATTTTTTTTTGACGACATCAACGGTCACGTGATTCAGCAGCCACATTGTTTTTGTTTTTTTTTAAACCTTCAAAAATCTTCTTCTCTGAAATGGCTGAACAGATCAAGGTGAAACTTTACACATATGACTGCCTATCCATGAGAAACAAAAGGTTCACACGTATGACATAATTGATCACATGGTTTGGCAGCCATATTAGATTGAAGAAAAATATTAAATAATGTTTTCTCTGGAACTGCTAACTCAATCGACGTGAAACTTAAAATGATAATGTAGTTGTGATGGGGAATCCATGTTTTAAATTTCAATGGGATTGGACACATGGTCTGGCAGCCAAAATTATTTAATTTTTTGATCTGGGTTTTTTTTTTCTTGTTTATTTAATAAGGCTCACTTGGCTGTGTCTGGATGGGTTTGAGGGTAAAGGAGTTGCAGCTGAAATGTGAATCCTATCAAGATTCTTCTGAATGACTTCATCTTTGCTTTTTGCTTGTTTGGGTTCTTTCTGATGGCTCCAATGCAGGACTGTACCTATTTGGTCTTCATTTGATTTGAATTGAATTTATTTAAATCCCATTCTTTATTCAATTGAATAATAATGAAAAACGTCATGGATCAGGGTCAGGTGTCCGATCAAAGCGGGTGTCTTGGTACCCGGTCATCGCTGCCAGTAGTTATGAAGTGGCGTATCTAATTATGTCTCTTATTAATTACACAAAGTACATTCTTTACAGCCGTTTTTATTATTGCCCAAAAGGTTTCACGTTATTTTTTCAAATCAGGATTAGAAGTTAGTGTGAGCTCTTTGTGGTCGACTGTGATCTCTTTTTGTGGATTAGAAGATGCTTCCGTATAGCACTGGTGTGGCAATGTCAGCACCCGGTCTGTGAGTTCAGTGCAATCAAAACATGGAATTTAAACGGCAAGCAACAAATATTTTAAGTACTATATCAGAGGAACCATGGTAAGGAGAGGGGAATGCTTGCACAGAGGGTTGGTGATCAGCTGAAAAGGAGCAAAGTAGGAAATGGGGGAGAGAAAAAGAGGGGGTAGACCCATCCCTGAGTTTAAGTGCTGAACGAACTCGGTTGCTCACCCTCTGCAAGAACATATATCGTTGAAACCAGGCAAAAACAAGGGCAATCCCTTCGATGAATATTTTCTCGATGTACAAACTAACAACACATTCAGTAACTCTCCAAGCTGGTCACTAAACACTTCTATCTCTTCTAGACATTAGTTCAGTCGCGTAGCAGTCTCTAATATTTTTCTCTATTTCGGTACCATGGATGGTCGTAAGCATAAAGAGCACAATGTTTTCGACAGGATCAGCATGTTAGCCCCACATGGGATCATGGAGCGCTTTTCATTCACTTAGTACTGTCTCTTACAACCTTTCATGTTTTTTTCACTCATTCTGTTTTTTCCCTTTTATTTTATTCATTTCGTTTTATCAACGTCACATCTCTTCGTTTTTCTCTTTTCACTCCTTCACTTTTCCTCCTCTCTCCTGCCTGCCTTTTCCTCTTCTCTTCCCTTTTCCTCATATGTCCCCTCTTTGCTTTTCTCCCCTCTTTCTTCTCTCTCCTTTTTATTTTAGCTATCATTTTTTATTTATCATTTTATTATTGTCTCGTTACATTTATGAATAAGGGGGTTGTATATTTTTATAAGGCCTTCACCACTGTTTGTGTTTATGTTGACACTACTGTTTGTGTTTTTGGGGGTTGCCCCTCAAAATATGTATTTGATTTATTCTCCAAAATGACATATACAATTCCGATGACACTTTACCACCATCTTCACCACCCGTGATGTACTAAAGTTTTTCACGACATTAAAAAAAATTGGGGTCTAAGGGGCTCTATGCCTCACCCCCCCCCAAAAAAAATTGCTTTCTTTTCTGAAACCACACACGCAATTTCGATGAAACTTGACCACAACCTTTATCACCCGTGATGTACCAAGTTTTGTTCATGGCATTAAAAAAAACATCCATAGGTATTTACTTTCTTCTCCATTATATATTTTTTGGATCATCCATGCCTACCAGTGGTTGCCTGATTATCTTATCCAGCCACGACCAGGTGAGCACCCAGGGGTACTGCCCCTATATTTAATATCTCTGTGAGGTTCTTTGCCATCATTCCTGTAGGTCCAGCTATCACTGGTACAACTTTGGCATTCTTCAGCTTCACACAAATGGTACCCAACCCTTTGGGATACCATGGTATTCATGAATAATTGATAGGCTTCATGGTCTGGCAGAGCCTGGTGTTGGCTTAGTGGTGAGGGTGGTGGCTTGGGATCCTAGGGTCCTGAGTTCAAGCCCCGTTGGCCACTGAATTAATACACCAGGGGGTTGACTCAGCCTGTCATCCTTTCGAGGTCAGCAAATTGAGTACCAGCTGGCTGGGATAATTGAGCCATTCGAGTATCCTCCGTCGGAGTGGCGACCCGTCAAGGATTGTGCCCAATAGCCCAGGAAACTGCTTCGGTAACACCGCCACTCTCTGTACAGAGAGTTCCAATGGTCTGGCAGCCATATTTGATTGAGCGATAATCTTTAAAATATTCCTTCTCTTGAACCGCTTCATCAATCGAAGTGAAACGTCACAATTATGATCTCGTAATGATGGGGAATATAGGTTTTAAATTTCAACCTGATCGGACACATGGTATAGCAGCCAGAATAATTAAATGTTTTGATCTGGGCTCTTTTTTTTTTAATTATTATTATTTTTGAAGGCTCACTTGGCTGTGGCTGGATGGATTTGAGGGTAGAGGAGTAGCAGTTGAAATGGAAATCCGATCCAGGTTCCTCATGATGACTCCACCTTTGCTTTTTGCTTGTTAATTATGTAATGCACCAGGACACAAACACCACAAAAAAGTCCTGGTGAGGGTCTGCAATCTCTGATTCCTCTTTTTCTTGTTTACAATTGCTATTATAAGGGGGAGGGGTGGACACTTATCCAACCAAGATATTCTAGTTTTGTATTTTTAATTATTTTTCTGAAATTTGTTGAATTTGTTTTTCACTTGGAAGTTGTAGGTTACGATGTGTAAATGAAGGTGGGCAATCTGATTTAATGCAATTTGATTCCAGGCTATAAGGCAACAAAAAGTGAAACATTTGAAGGAGGTTGTTGAATGTAGACTTTCCATCGACACTGCATATACCAGACTCAGTGATATAATTGTTAGAGCGTTCGTTCGGAGTCTGTGAGGTCGGCGGTTCAAGCCATGACCGAGTTATTCCAAATGCTTTAAAAATGGTACGTATTGCATCCTTGCTTGATGCTCATCATTTTAAAGGATGGGGCATGGACAAGCAACACTGGGAAGCCAATGGCAAACCACCCAGTATAAACCTTGCTAAGAAATTGCTTCAGCAGCACCAACGCTCTGTTAAGAGTATGGCACATGAAATCAATATATATATATATATATATATATATATATATATATATATTTGGTATGTGTGTGGTCTTGTCACGCACTGGACCATTTAAAGTGATGTCTGGGAGTGTAATTAATATGCGCTTGAGAATGACGCCGCTGAGCGAGTAATGAATAGCTGTGAACAGAAAGGCTGCAGGTCATTAGAGTTCCCTTCGCCACATCTTCAAGGTGTTGCATGTGAAAACAATGTGCCTTTGCAATGGGGAATTCAAAGTTCTGACTTACATCTGGCCTGTAGTCCATTCCACCTGGCTCCCTTGTCGTGGTGAAGGATGATTTCGGATTCCTCGAATGTGTCTACTTGTGGAAAAGAAAACCCAAAGCCAATAAGGTGTTGGGTATTGGAGTCTCGGGCAAGGAAAGTGGCTGGAAGTCGATTGCGGGTGTGATCGTTGGGACGTTAGATCCATTTCAGGTGGCCATGCACAAAGCAAAGAGCGGAGAAGGTTAGTGAAGTAAGTCGAGAGCGAGCGGGAGATTTTACTAAAAGGATACCAACAGACTGGTGAAAGGTTTCTATCGCCAGGTTTACCAAGTATCAAGAGAGCTGAAATAGTTTTTAACATCATGTATATGTAAATATCTTTGCGAATATCTGGCTGGAATTGCGGAATATAAGAATACTACACGATTGGCATATCTGAGCACGTTTATCATGTAATCTCTTGTTTTATGTCCAGCATCATGATTTCATGGAAATCTACCGGAAATAGAAATTGCATTCAATAGAAACTGAAATAGACGAGTTTGAAGAATCCGAGGCAGTGTTTCCTCAGGACCGCTCATCTATTAAATCTGCAAGATGTCCAACGAGTTATTGAGGTACAGTCACCTTGTGGCGTTAATGCCTGTCCTAGTTGAAGAGGGTTGCAGTATATGGATGCCACATGGACTAGGCCTAGGCCTACACAGCCTGAGCTATGAACTGATGCTGCAACATGACTGGTTATATGAATTTGATTCTGCTCACATATCCCATCGTTACCCGTAATCTTTTCGACCGCATGCCCTAACCGTTTTACTTCCAGTGTTTCATCCCCTCCCTCTCCTCTTTTCCTGTTTGTTCATTCCTGCTGGTCTATTTGAGAGATTCCCAAGTCTTTGCTCACCTTACAAACTTTGATTGTGAAATGGTGATGAGGAACCTCTAACCTTGTTTAACAATATTTAAAGTTGAAATGTTGATCGAAGAAAATGACAGGAAATGAGGTGGACAGACAAAGTCAATGAGATCGACTAATGGGGGCCTGGGAAAGGGTGGGATTTGGCCTGATATGGGTGCTGGTGTGTTTACTCAGTCTACCCCACACGGGAATCATTGTCTTGAGGGTGTGATTCGTTCCTAATTACCGCAGTAGCCTGGGGAAAACCACTGGATGGTTAAACACAACACATGGCGGATGTAGTTTTCAAAGCATTTGCTGCCTTGATAGCCTTGTAATGCCATGGTCATGATTGTCTAAAACGGAGAATGCAAAAATAGTTATTGCAACGAGTAATATACGAGCATACGACGAAAATGCACACCGTGTATCCACATACGTGTACATAAATAAATAATAAACTCGAGGGGGAGCACTCGGGAGAGTGCAAAACCTCCGCCGCCAATACTGCTGGGTCACTCAAGTGAACCTTATGTCTTATTCATTAAATATGATGTCAACAGTGCTGACAGAGTTATAGTTCTTTTC
>BROF01002747.1:117850-161744 GCA_024346535.1 Eptatretus burgeri | reverse complement strand
AGCGTGCTCTCAATGTTATCAAAACTTACCCATAACGTATTCAACGTGTGCCAGCGTTTTAGAAAAAAAATTCAAAAATCGGCATACGTTGGCTAAAACGTCAAGGTGTGACCGGGCCTTTAGCTTTCATACGAGCCTCGACAAGGTATACAAAAAAACCCCCCAAAAACCCAGGCTGGACAGCTTCAAGTCTAGTGTGGGTACCTCTTGGCTATCCTGCCATCATGTGGTAATTCATTCCTTTGTAACAACTGAAAACAATTTTTATTACTCATTGTAATCATCTAATTGATTTTGCCTTCCTAACTCTGGAGATGTCCGCATGGAGAACCGGGCTGTGGTATCGCCATGTAAGCTTGTAGAGATCGAAGCTTGAAGAAAGCTCCAAGCAAGCACTCCAACAGGACGATTAAAGAAACTTTCAAAAATGAAACGTTTAACTTTTACCTTCACCATCGAAGGCGGAAGGAGGTTATGTTTTCACCCGTATGTATGTCTGTTTGTTTGTGTGCAGGATATCTCAAAAAGTTGTCGGCGGCTTCGAATGAAATTTGATGGGCAGGTTGGGTGTGTGACAAGGACAAACTGATTTGATTTTGTTGAAGATACCGAACCAGATCCGGCGACTAGAATTATGTGATTCTTCACTATTGAGAGAGTCGGCCAAAAACGATATACAGCATGCCCACCCCGATCGTGGGTTTCCATATCACGGTTTCACTCAGTGGCGGTTGAATTATTGTGAAAAAAATGTGCCCATCGCAGAATGGGTCCCTTGCTCTATCGTGGTATGGCGCGGAGGAATAAACAACCCCGCATCTCCCTCTCACCTCACAGACCCCCACTGTCTTCCATTGTAGACTCAATTGCTCTTTCGATATCATGCCACACAGACTATTATCGCATGATTTAGATTGACATCACGTGATTTAGTTTATCATGTGATTAGCATGATTTAGTTTATCATGTGATATCGTGTGATTTAGTTTGTTACGATGTGATATCGCGTGATTTTGTTTATTGTCATGTGATATCATGTGATTTAGTTTATTGTGTGATATCACATGGTTTAGTTTGTTATTGTGCGATATCGGGTGATTTAGTTTATTGTGTGATTTCACGTGATTTACTTTGTTATTGTGTGATTTCACGTGATTTACTTTGTTATTGTGTGATATCGGGTGATTTAGTTTGTTATTGTGTGATATCGGGTGATTTACTTTGTTATTGTGTGATTTCACGTGATTTACTTTGTTATTGGGTGATTTTGTTTGTTATTGTGTGATATCGGGTGATTTACTTTGTTATTGTGTGATTTCACGTGATTTACTTTGTTATTGTGTGATATCGGGTGATTATTTTGTTATTGTGTGATATCGGGTGATTATTTTGTTATTGTGTGATATCGGGTGATTTACTTTGTTATTGTGTGATTTCACGTGATTTACTTTGTTATTGTGTGATATCGAGTGATTTAGTTTGTTATTGTGTGATATCCGGTGATTTAGTTTGTTATTGTGTGATATCGTGTGATTTAGTTTGTTATGTGATATTGTGTTATTTAGTTTATTGTGTGATATCACGTGATTTAGTTTGTTATGTGATATTGTGTTATTTAGTTTATTGTGTGATATCACATGATTTAGTTTGTTATGTGATATTGTGTTATTTTGTTTATTGTGTGATATCACGTGATTTAGTTTGTTATGTGATATTGTGTTATTTAGTTTATTGTGTGATATCACGTGATTTACTTTGTTATTGTGTGATATCGAGTGATTTAGTTTGTTGTCATGTGATATAGTCTGATTTAGTTTATTGTGTGATATCACATGATTTAGTTTGTTATTGTGTGATTAATTTTATTGTGTGATATCACGTGATTTAGTTTATTATCGGGTGATTTAGTTTGTTGTCATGTGATATTGTGTGATTTAGTTTATTGTGTGATATTATGTGATTTACTTTGTTGTTGTGTGATATCAGGTGATTTAGTTTGTTGTCATGTGATATCGCGTGATTTAGTTTATTGTGTGATATCACGTGATTTAGTTTGTTGTTGTGCGATATCGGGTGATTTAGTTTATTGTGTGATTTCACGTGATTTACTTTGTTATTGTGTGATATCAGGTGATTTAGTTTGTTATTGTGTGATATCGGGTGATTTAGTTTGTTATTGTGTGATTTCGGGTGATTTGGTTTGTTATTGTGTGATATCGGGTGATTTAGTTTATTGTGTGATATCACATGATTTAGTTTGTTATTGTGTGATTTCGGGTGATTTAGTTTATTGTGTGATTTCACGTGATTTACTTTGTTATTGTGTGATATCGGGTGATTTAGTTGATTGTGTGATATTGGGTGATTTCGTTTGTTGTCATGTGATATCGCATGATTTAGTTTATTGTGTGATATCACATGATTTAGTTTGTTCTTGTATGATATTGGGTGATTTACTTTGTTATTGTGTGATGTCAGGTGATTTTGTTTGTTATTGTGTGATATCAGGTGATTTAGTTTATTGTGTGATATCACGTGATTTACTTTGTTATTATGTGATATCGGGTGATTTAGTTTGTGTGATATCACATGATTTAGTTTGATATTGTGGGGTGTTCGTGACAGTAAATAATTATGAAAAGAAGAACCTGTGGCGTGTTATGAAGATGTGGGGTGTTCGTGAAATAAGGCAAAAGCAACATTGTAAAATGTTATTAAATGCTTTTAAAGTTAGAAGCAAATTAATTCAATGATGAGGAATGTTGGTTCAATTGTGAGGGCCCTGTCACACCTTAACGTTTTAGCCAGCATATGGCAACGTATCGAAATGTATGTAAAACGCTGGCGTACGCTGAACTATTGATGTTTTTTTCCAGTTTTGGACGTATGCATAACGTATTAGTAACGTACACAGAACGTTTCGATAACATATAGATAACTTATATCAATGAATGCTGAGCGTGTTGTCGGCGTTCATAACCTATGCCCAATGATAGTCTAACTTAAGCATAGCGCGCGGCAGCGTATCGCCGACGATCACGTGGCGTAGGCTATTAATAGGCTGCGGCTCGACGATTCAAATCATAACCGCACTAGACATCGAAGTGTCAAGCCGCTGTCACACCTTGACGTTTTAGCCAGCGTATGCCGACGAATGAAAAATTTGCCGAATACGTTATGGGTAAGTTTTGTATACGTTAATAGCACGCTGAAGCACGCTGGCATACGTCGTAGTACGCAGAGTGCTTCGACAAATTTTCAGCATGTTGAAATTTTTCGACATACTCGGCGTATGACACACGTTCCGCATACGCTGGCCATAAGTTGTAGGCACGTTACGCGATCGTTAACACACGTCGACACACGTTACCTGTAAGTTACTCATAAGTCGAAACACGTTGAGGTAATGGTTAGCGTTCATGTTCCAGACTCCCTGTTTTTTTTTTTTCTTCTTCTTCGGTATGATGGTGATGTTGACATTTCGATTTCTAGTGCGGTTATGATATAAATCGTTGAGCGGCAGCCTATTAATTATATTATATTATAACCGCACTAGAAATCGAAGTGTCAACATCACCGTCATATCGAAGAAAAAAACAAAAAAAAAACAAACAAAAAAAAAAACCAGGGAGTCTGGAACACTGAGGTGAACCATTACCTCGACGTGTTTCGACTTATGAGTAACTTACAAGTAACGTGTGTCAACGATCGTATAACGTGCCTACAACTTATGGCCAGTGTTATGCAGAACGTGTGAGTCATACGCTGGCATACGTCGAAAAATTTCAAGCATGGAAAATTTGTCTAACAGCTCGGCGTACTACGACGTATGCCAGCGTGCTCTTAACGTATACAAAACTTACCCATATGTATTCGACTTGTGCCAGCCTTTTAGACAATTTTTAATACGTCGCATACGCTGGGTAAATCGTCAAGGTGTGACAGGGCCTTGAGGTAATGAGAAAGGAAGAAATAAAGAATGAACGAAGGAAGGAAATAGGAGGCAGAACGAGTTCATGATTTTTTTTTTTTGAGTGAAAATATTTATTTGTGTGTTTGTTTTGAAGCGAGGAGTGGGAAATAAGATAAAGATGAGGAGCGTGAAAGAGAACACTTGGGATAAAGCAGAATGAGGCAAAGCAGACAACGGTCACCTCCTTCACAAAGTCTGATGACCCTGACGACCCTAAGCCAGTCACGTCGACGTCATAGCAACAACCTCCAACGCCCTCAATCATCATTATCAAAAGTAAATACAATTTTAAGCCTTTTTCATTTTTAACCTCCGCCATCTTCGAAGATGGATGGAGGTTACTGTTTTCACCCCTTTCTGTTTGTTACTTACGAAATCTAAAGATTTAGTAAGTATATTGATGCCTTCCATTTCTGTTTTGTTTGTTTGTTTGTTTGTTTGTAGGCACGATAACTCGAGAACGGAAGAAGCTACCAATGTCAAATTACACCACGTGATTCAGGATGGTGATGGCTAGTGCTGATTAGATTTTGGTCAAAATCGGTCAAAGGTCAAGGTCACAGTGAGGTCAAACATCCAAAAATGATAACTCGAGAACGGAAGAAGCTACCAATGTCAAATTACACCATGTTATTCAAGAGGGTGATGGCATGCGCTGATTAGATTTTGGTCAAAGGTCAAGGTCACAGTGAGGTCAAGCATCCAAAACATTCGATTTTTGATGGTTTGGTACAGAATCATCGTAGAAACTTCTGGTTTGCGTCGCTACCTTCTCTCGAGACAGCTTTTATTAGACAAGGTCATAGGTCAAGTTGACGATTTCGTAAGTACCACTCTATGACTGCTTGTTTGTTTGTTTGTTTGTGAACAGTATTAAGGAAAAATTCCTCGACGGATTTCGACGAAACTTGGTTGGGGGGTTAGGTATGGTCCAAGGATCATGCCATTAAATTTTGGACTTGGTCCCCCCCCTCCCCCAAAAAAAAAATTGTTAGAGAAAATTTTTTTTTTTGCATTTCTACATATTTTAAGTGATTTCCAACCCCCCCCCCCCAAAAAAAATAGTTTGAGAAAAAATTTTTTTTTTGCATTTTTACATGTTTTAAGTGATTTCCAACCCCCCCCAAAAAAATGAAAAAATTTTTTTTTTTGCATTTCTACATGTTTTAAGTGATTTCCAACCCCCCCCAAAAAAATTGGTAGAGAAAAAATTTTTGCAATTTTTTTTTCAACAAAATTTCGATTTTTTTTTTCTGCATTTTTACATTTTTTAAGTGATTTCCAACCCCCCCCCCCCAAAAAAAAAATGTTGGAGAAAATAACTATAACTCTCAGCACTGTTGACATCATATTTAATGAATAAGATATAAGGTTCACTTGAGTGACCCAGCAGTATTGGCGGCGGAGGTTTTGCACTCTCCCGAGTGCCCCCCCTCTAGTTATGACTGTTGTTAGTTGAGGCAAAAAAGTCAATAAATGCGAGAGTTGCTTCCCCTGACTCTATTTTCCCCAAAAGGTTTTAACTTTGCGCATCGCAGTGTTGCCCATCGCAGGGTTTTTCAAGAACGTAACCCCCGCGAATGGGAAGGGTCTGCTATATAGCACGGTATCTCAAAAAGTTGTGGACGGATGCAGCCGGAACTTGGTGGACATGTTGGGTTATGTGATAAGGATTAATTGATTCGATTTTGGTGAAGATCCAGATACGATAATTTTTTTATCATGAAGGTCAATGTCATGAAGGTCAACAAAAGCCCAAAAGGTCAACATCGGCCAAATTTCTGAAATCTTCACTTTTCATCCGATTGACTTGAAATTTGAACAGGATTTGCATATCGGGTCAACAAATTCAACCACCAACTATTTTTGAGGTAAACATTTGAGGACTGATTTTCGAAAATTGTCAATTTTCATCCAATTGACTTGAAGTTTGAAGAGGATTTGAACATTTGGTCATTGACTTCAACCACAAATTATTATTGAGGTCAACATAGGCCAAAAGGTCAACATAGGCCGGAATTTCTAAATTGTCAATTTTGATCTGATTGAATTGAAATTTGAACAGTATTTTTATCTCAGCTCATTGAATTCAACCACCAATTATTTTTGAGGTCAACATATGCCAAAAGGTCAACACAGGCCAAATTTCTGAAATCCTCAATTTTCATCCAATTGACTTGAAATTTGAAGAGGATTTTCATTAAAATGACCGTCTTGGTCTGGCAGCCATATTGGATCTAAGAGAAAATTCTTTGAAAATCTTCACAGGAGAAACCACTTAAACGATCAATAAAAAATTTAACTAGTTGATCAACTACCCATGGGAAATATGGTTTGATAAATATGACGTCATCGGCCACGTTGTCTAAACCATATTGGATCAAAGAAAAAAAAAACCTTAAAGAACAAAAGAGTTGGCTCACACCAAGTCCTTTTCAAGACTGCGTGTGGTATGTATTCTATGAATACCATGTACTTTTTAAAGTGATTCTTCACCATTAAGAGATGGAGTCAAAAACGATATACAGCATGACGTTTCAAAAATGTATTGGACCTGATATGTTCTCTTGGATCAGGCATTGCATGGCAGAGGTATGCGCTCTACCGAGTGCCCTTCTAGCTTTATATGTATCTTTCTATGTCAAAGTTATGAGTCATATAATGAAAGAAGATCGTGCAAAAAGGGGAAACGTTGAAATATAATTGCACATTTTCAGAGAGTGAGCCACCGCCCAAGGGACTGCATGCACATTACAAGGCCAAACGCTGCAAAATTAAATTTGGCATCAACATGACACGTGCCTGTTCTCCCATCATTTCAAAAGTGAATCGTGAGCTTTCTCAAATGTATCGCGAGAAGCGGCCACCATAAACGGGATACAGACGAATGCATGGACAGACACCCTGGGTCACAATATATATTAGATGACTTCTCTTCCAAGGAACTTCAACGCAGAAAGAGACCATTCGGCACATCAAGCATGTATAATGGATGCCAACCTATGACTTTTTTGTATGCAGAGTCAAGGATCGTAGAAGAGCTCGAAAATGAAATGGATACTGACACAGCAGGACAAAAGGAACAGTAGTAAAAGGAGGGGAGGGGGAGGAGGGACACCAATGGTGGAGTTGAAGGACAAAATAGAGGGAGAGCAGTCGGAAACTTCCCCCCCCCTCCCAATCCTCCATACCCCTCTCTGCTCTCCCTGTCCTCTCCCCTCTCTTTCAACCCCCTCTCTCCTCCTCCCCTCTCTTACCCCTCCCCCCCATCATCTCTTTCCCCTCACCGATCCTTCTGCCCCTCTCCTCTCCCTTCCCCAGTCCCCCCCCCCGGTCCCCTGTCTTTCTCCCCCACCCTCCCCATCCCCTCTTTCATTCTTTGTCTCTCTCCTCTCCCTTTCCTCTTTCCCCTCCCCTCTTTCCCCATCCCCTCTTTCCCTCCCCCCTCTCCATATGTCCGTGTTATATATATAGTATGCATTAAAAGATATATGACCATGAGTCTGTTATGGCCCATCATGGACACCTGTCCAACCGACAATCTCGTGAGATACGTAGAAAAGATATGTGACCATGAGCAGGTCATGGCCCGTCACAATCACTGTACAACTAGCAATGCCGTGAGATATCTATATGTTACTAAAACTCTCATCTTGTATGTATGTATGTATGTTCCCGAAATACAGCCAAAACGGTACACGATAGCACAAAAAATTTCAGCCCACCTTACTCGCCATCCTCCTGCGGTGTGCAGTATCAAGTTTCGTTCAAATCGGGCAAAGAAAAAATTATTAAAAAATCAATTCCTGATTCAGTCAGGTACTCTGCGGGAGAATTTATTCAATGCAAACAACCTCAGCGGAATAGTTCACTGGAGCTATCTTTTTTTGCTTTTCTTGAATTGATTTATTTTAAAAATCTCAAACATTTAGTTTAGACAAGGAACGATTTATTTTTAAGCATAAAATAAACATCGCCATTTTGATCTCATACCTCCATGTTCATTAATAAATAAAATTGTGTTTAGAATATGACGCACAATAATTTCTTCGACTTTCTTTTCTCCGTTTTGTTTTTCACATTGATGCGCAGTATCAAGTTTCGTTCAAATCGGGCAACGAAAAAGAATATTAAAAAATAAATTCCCGATTCATTCAAGTACTCTTTGGTAGTATTTGATCAATGCAAACAACCTCAGCAATATAGTTTGATGGAGCTATCTTTTCTTTATTTTTTTTTTGAAATGATTTTTTTTATCAACTGCTGTCACAACCGGAACCTAACGGGTTCACGGGTCGTCACGTGTGGCAATAAACGACCCAAAACCTGAAAGATATGTATGTGAAAATAAACATTGAAATAAACAATAAAGACTGAAAGATGTGTGATTATGAATGAAGGATATGTGAAAGGTATGCATGTGTCAATAACGCCCCCAAAGATATTTGACAATAAATGACCCAAAACCAATTATCTTCTTCCTGATGCATACATATACACATCGCTAAAGCTGAAAAATGACCTTGGACAAAGACCTTTTATAATGACATTGGGTAAAGCCCCTGCTTGAGAGAATCCATCCATCCATTGGGACCATACTCTGTGCAGAGTGTTGGTGCTGCCTCAGCAGTCTCTTTGCGCTATTGGGCACAACCCTGGATAGATCACCACTCTGACACAGGATACCAGCAAGCTGGCTCTCATTTTGCCAACCTCAGAAGGATAACAGGAAGAGTCAACCCCACCTGGTATTAGTTCAACAGCCGAGTGGGATTTGAACTCAGGATCCTAGGATCCCAAGCCCACCACCCTATCCATTAAGCCAACACCAGGCATATGAGGGAATGCCACATACAGTAGTTATTTGGGCGGTGTATAAGTTACCAGAAGCTGATCACTGAGGCCGATCTTCACAAGGGCCGTGGGGCCTATCAACATCGTCTAAACTGTTGTTTTGGTATTTTTTACAATCAAGGAAAAACATATGGGGAGGGCATGGCAATTGTGAATATGACAGCTCCGAGATGTCTTTGAATTCGCATTGCAGTGAGTACCAACGTGGTGGCTCGAACATTTTGTGGGTGGGTGGAGTCAGGTAAACTGTTCAACCAATGGGTGGAACAGAATGTTACACACACATGAACAAGTCTATTATTAAAATGGCACATAACAATCCTGATAACAATAATGATAATGGTACATAATGATAGTGTTAATGATAATAAGGATTATGCTACATAATGATATTGGTACATAATGATTGTGTTAATGATAAGAATAATTATAATAAGGATAATGGGATGTAAAGATAATGGTACATCATGATAATAATGATAAAGAAAAGTGGTCCGTAATGATGATGATAATAATAATAATGGTCCATAATGATCATATGGTCCATAGTGATAGTTTTAATGACAATAATAATAATGGTACATCATGATAATGATAATTATTATAGTGTTATTTAATAATAATGTGAATGGTACATCTATCTATAATTCCAGCAATCTGCGTGTGTGTGTGTGTGTGTGTCTGTGTCTGTGTCTGTGTCTGTGTCTGTGTCTGTGTCTGTGTCTGTGTCTGTGTCTGTGTCTGTGTCTGTGTCTGTGTCTGTGACCGCCGTTTCTCGACAACCACTGGTCCGATCTAATTGAAACTTGCCAGATATATTGCTGGGGACCTGAGGATGTGCCTTTTCAAGGTTTGATATTAATCGGACAAGTGCTTCCCAAGTTATGGCCATTTATTTACTAAACCAATGATAGACACGTTGTTGCATGGGCGTGGCCGATGGGAAAGGGAAGCTCAGCCGCGTTCCCCATTACGGGTTACAACGTACGGACTTCCGGATAATGATGACTTCGTGTATTCTAATAATTTCTCAATTTCTTATGCGCATTTATAGATAAACACAATGCTCCAAGTTATGATCATTTTCAGATTAGACGGTGTATAAATTTCGGTAACATCAGAGTGCTGGTATGCTCCGAACCAGGAAGTAAATTTTTTCTCTCTCTCTTCTCTTTTTTGTTTTTCCTTGCCATGACATTGCGAAAAGGTAAAATACGTTGGCGCTAATTGAATAATTGGGTATTAAAACTTAATTGCGAATGATCGTAACTGCGAATAATATTCGAACTTCTGGGCCACGCACGTACGGGCCACGCACGTACGGTCGTTGTTGTTTGTTGCTCGCGGTTTGAATATTTATTTATTATTATTATTATTTTTTTTTTAGGGCACGTACTAGTAATGATAAGAATAATGACAAGGTGCTGATACACTCACAGTCCCCCACCTTTTGGGTGGTATGAGGAGTAGATCTGTGTAATTTGAAAGCTAAATCTTGAACAGTTTTTGAAATATTGAGTTCACAAGCCAAGTTATCAAGATGGTTGCCATGACAACATAATTCAGCCAATCACCGCTGGAATCGAATCAGGTTTGAAATGTCATAAGGAATAGATATCTGTAATATGAAAGCGAAATGTTCAAAGGTTTTTGAAATATCACGTACACAAGTGAAGTTACCAGACGGCTGCCATGACAACAGAATTCAGCTGTGATGTAATCAGGTTGAGATAATGTCATGAAGAATAGATAACTACAATATGAAAGCTAAATGTTGAACATTTTTTTTTACCTGTGACAAGTCTACAAGAGTTCTTACTTGCTGTTGTTGGTGCTAGTGTTCTTGGTTGGGGTTGATTTTTGAAATGTGCACCCATTGGTCAGACGGCTGCTGAACCGCACCCACATTGGTCGCTTGACTCCACCCACCATGGCACCCAGCCAAAATTATATGGCCTTCATTTTGTTTTTCTGGTGGGCCTAACACATTAGGCCTGTAGGCCTCTGCTGATTATACACTGTCCGGGTTTGTTTTGTTTGGGCCGAGTGTTAATCACGATGACGGACCACGAAAAATCTAATATGTGGAATAAAAACTATTAGTAAGGTTTAATGAAGCCCGTAGGTGCCTTGCTAAAAAAATAGCATCAGGTAATATCTGAAGGATCCCATATTGGGGTTAAATATCCGTGACTGTGTGACAAATCAGATCTCATTCTGATATAACTGTGGAGAAGGCTGACATGGATGAGAAGGTGTTAAGTTGATCTTTTAATAGCGCATTAAATGTGTGTTTCCCAATCTCGCTTTAATCTTTCAAGAGTGGCTTAAATTCACGTTTCCGAATCGTCCTGCTATGGGATTTTTTTAAGCCAATTCACTCACGCTTCATGATGAAGTCCCATACTTCGCATGACCATGCACAGGTTTTTATGAACAAAAGGTTTACTACAACAGGGAGCGCGAGAGGGCGGGAAGAGAGGGACACACACACACACAGACACACACACACACACACACACACACACACACACACACACACACACACACACACACACACACACACACACACGACAAAACTGACTGAGATAACGGATATGAAGTAAATCCCCTGTTTGGAATCATTATGAATCTTATCGATACAATCTTATTCATTCTCTTGGGAACACGAGACAGACACGGCACAAGGTTAATGAGACAGATTAGATAATGTAAGCTGAGCCGTTCAACAGCAAGGATGAGGGAGTTGAGTGGACAGAGGTGGTGAAAATATATATATATATATATATATATATTTTTTTTTTTGTTTCACAGGTTGTGACCACAGTGCGGTCATTCTTGTTGAAATATCGTGCACACGAAAGTACATGGATGGATGATCTGTCGGACGTTTGGTCGGTCAGAGCTCATTTCAATGCCCCCCTCCCCCTCCCTCGTCTCCAACCCAGTTGGAGGGGCAGGTGACAAAAATGATAATGGTACATAATAATGAAAATGATGTTCCATAATAATTATAGTGAAAATGAAAATGGTGCCAACAATGATAATGGTACATAATGATAGTGATAATGATTACAATGAAAATCGTAATGGTAGTGATAATGAAAATGGTACATAACAGTAATGATAATTATAATGGTACATAATGATAAACGTGGATAATAATAATAATATTAATAAAAATAATGAAAATGGTATTGATATCATATTGATGATGGTACATAATAAGAATGATAATGTTAATGGAATAAAATGATAATGATAGTGGTACAGAGTGATAAGGACTGTCCATACCATAATGTTTTTTTTTTAACCATTTTGGCTTTTGTCATCAAATCTTCATCAAATACTTATTATGAAAATATGGAGAACACTAATAAATAAAATATACAATTTTTTTTTAAACTGTCGTTTTCGTCAAATTTGTTTCGAGGAGCTTTTCAACAAGGCAGACGCGGATGGACTTTGCATTTTGAGATGCTTTCTGAGTCGCATTGAGGCGCAATAGAAAATCGCTTGCAGGTGCTTACATTATAAATACATATATGTATGTATGTATATATATATATATATATATATATATATATATATATATATATATATATATATTTGTAAGTTCAGTCGACATGCTTATGTTTTGCACAAAGCAGTCTATGACGCCAATGGCATGTGCCAAGGAAGGAAAGAACTTGCTGAGCGAGAGAGAGAGGAAGGAAGAGTGTGCTTGAAGAGGAAACTAGCTCCGGGATAGATGAGTTAAAGCATGGGAGTTGCTGAGGAGGCTTAAAATGTGGAAAAGAGAAGGGGCTGTGAGGAAGAGAAAAAGAAAGTGACTAACAGTCCATAATTGGCTGCCCTGGGAATTTCTTTATCCATGGCGGTGTTTCAAAAGCTTCTGGAGGGGGCAGTTAGTTCCAACGCGGCATCAATTAACCCGCAGCCCAGCTCGGCATGCGGACAAAGTTTGCCAGACAAAACAGGGCCGTGCTAGACGTTTTGACATGGCTTTGCACCACCCCCTCATCACCAGGTGGACTCAGGCAGGGAGTTTGGCCCTTTGGGAGGTCGAAGGTGAGGGGCCAGGACCTGAGGATGAGGGAAATGATGATTTTGGCACTGACACAGTAGTGGGGAAGCGATAGCTGTTTGGAGAACTGCCTAGTTAGACTTTATCTGTTTAATTCGGACCGAGCACCCCTCCACCCACTATTTCCAACAGACTTTCTCCTATCACGGCGGTATCTTTTCTTCATCGACGCATCCTTAGTTGGTTTTGAACAAAAGTTTTCCAGTTTATTACACTAATGTGTCCGTTCATTCATGCTCGGTAATGATGGAGACATGACCTATGACACCAGCAGCATATGGAACGAAGAGAGGAGACAACTGCGGTGTGAATATACTGGTTCATAAAGGGGATCAGGGTGTTTCATAAAGGGGATAAGGGTGAGTTTCATAAAGTTATCATTAATTGCAAACATTTGTTTAAAAAGCTTTAAAGAGGTAATTGACTGAACTGGTTCCCGCCAGTTACTTTTACAAGAGAATCGAGTCATATTTTACAGTGAACAATATGCTCAGAATAAAATTAAAAAAATTAATGAGTTTAAAACAACATAAATTTGGTGAATCTCATACAAACTACAGATACACACATATACCATGCATATACATTAGTTCTTGTCTGGCGACAGCATGATTTGCAGTATCGCAGTTCATTCTGTCCATTTCCACTCTCTTCTTAGTACAGGCATCTAACCATTCTTTGCATTTTGTTTTCAAGGAATCTCTTTCCTGAGATACATGGAACCAGCTGTCTTCATCACTGTTGAACTTCTTCAGATCTTGTCTTACTTTGTCTCTCCATCTCAGGTTGGTCCCATGTGCCGGTCAGTGCTGTGGCAACCACACAAATTTACATGACCTTAGGGAGGCATTAAGTGTTTAGTCTTGGTGTCCGTGGTGTCCTGCTTTTTTGAGAAAAAAAAACATTTGTTTTCATTATGAGGCAGAATTTCAAGTGCTACCAATTGGCTAATACTATGAGTTGGCTTTGCCGGGAACCATCAGTGATCTCTGATTGCAGCCCTCCAGTGAGGGTTGTGGTTCTCTTCCATCCAGGCAAGCTGACCGAGCCAGTGAAGGCTTCTGGCTGCAATACTTCCAGTAACTCGTCCATCTCGAGCTGTCTCCTAAGTCTATTGACCTGTATGCAATTGATAGATTTTCTGACTCTCCGGATCATCAGCTGGACTCCGTTCTTAATCGACGTTTTGGCCCTTTCACCCCAGAACCTCTCCACATGGGGAGTTTAAATAACTTGTAATGTCATGTCTGGAGAATCCGTGACCATTTTTTTCCTTCCAAAAATTTATGGTGGATTTGGCTACCTTAGACACATTAGAAACAATGTGTGTTGTTTCTATCTTTTGAATGTAAGATGAATCGTATCTTTTAAACCAAATACACTACAAGCATGAATGAGGTATCGTTTTCCACTGCTTTTAAGGTGAGAAATCCAATGGGGTGGCCGTTTTATAGTTTGGAGGTCATCTTCACCTCTAAATCCAAAAAGGCCACTGAAAAACTATACATGCAATTTCTTCGGAACCAAATGAGCTATATTTATGAATGAGGAGTCGTGTTCCACGAATTTCACCATGGTAAAATTGATGGGAGTGGTATTTTACATTTTGGAGGTCATCTTGACCTATAAATCCAAGATGGCTGCCACGGCAGCCACCTTGAAAAATGGTTTGGTTTGCTGAATCTTTGGTCCCAGCTGCTTAAGAGTCGTGAAAAGTAAGGATGCAAGGTTTGCATCCGCAACTGGGTGATCTTCACCAACAATTGGCGGGTTTTCTAAAGACTCCGGCTGCACATACATCGCATTTGTGCGATGTGGTTGGTCTGCCTTAGTGGTGTCAAACTTGAAATCATCGTTGTCGACAATTGCTGTAGCTGGTTTACCTACAGCAATCTCAGAAGGACATGTTAGCGATTTACCTAAGTCATTAACAACCCAGAAGTCTCGAAGCAGCAAGATGTCATTGTAGCTGATCCCCACACCATCCTTGTACATCACATCAACAATCTCACGACTCTTGGACAATCAATGCAGCATCACACATAGGTTTGTCTCAAACGTTGTTTGCTTTCCAGTAATAAAGGTGGTCATTATCGACGCAATTGAACGGAGAGTTGGGCTGTCGTCAATACAAGACTTGGCGGGGTGTTTCATCCAAGTGACGAGTTTCAACAGTAACTCATTCGGATCTTATTCCTCATCTAGCTCATTGATGAAAGGTGGCTATGGTACTGTCTCTTGGTGTACAGGTGTTCTTACAGTGTAGTAGTTGCTAAAGCACACGAGTCATTGTTAAAAACAATTATCCTGTACGTTTTTAAGTTTCTCCTTGTATAATAATGTCTTGAAAAGTTCTGACTCAAATTATTTAAATACTTCTACGATCCCGAGGTGAAGGTCTGTGGGAATGGATGACAACTCACCAGCTGTCAAAGTTATTACTGCCTGATAATAATTATGTAACCGAATTACATGTGGGCTCTCGACTTAAAGAGAAACAGACAATGATGAAATTCGATTGGCTGTGTTTATTACAATTACGGCTGCTTGTTCACCACGGTCTGTGCTATTCCGATTACGGTTACAAACCAATGCAACAGTTTAACCAGCACAACATAGTGTCCAACCACAAGTTCACCAACCCAATACAGTGTCAAAACAGCTTAGTCGTCGACAAACGACAGTGCTGTCACCTGGATGGCACATCAGGCTGTAAACTATTCTATAAAATAAAACAGAAACATCCATTAAGTGATATGCGTAGAATCGCCAGTGCTGCAATGAGATGGTTACAACGTAACAACACCTGTTACATTAAATAATTGCATACCCTATTGCTGTCTCTGGGAAAATGTTTATCAGTACATGTACCAGTAAAGTAATCAAGTTATATCACCCATCTCAGAAACCCCTATTTCTATATGTCTTATACAATACATGCGTGTTGTGATATGGGGACTGTACTACACACACATTGGCCAACGAAGATTTGTTATTTATCTCAGCATGGAGGAATGATTCTGAACAATGACAATGAAGCACAACTGCAACAACTGTACCCCTGGTTTGTACAAGTATCACCAGTCATGATAGCGATCATCCTCTGATATAACCCCAGTAAAGTAATATTGTTGCGAATCTGGAAGCCATGATCACACTCAACATTCAGGTCCTGTAGTGCAGTTATTTCGGTAAGTACATGTTTCCAGTCTGTTCGGGTCCCATCCCTTGTATAAAGGGTGATTAAATGTAAATGTGCTGTGAATTATTAGACCTTTTATTTTTACACCTCTTATAATAACAACACAAGTCGATAATGTTGAAGTAGAATCACCTACGTCATGTCGGCCCCACCTACCAAGGCCTCTCTTGGTTGAAGATTTTGTGCACAGTTACAAACCAGGATCTCTGCGTTCCTTGATGAAGGAATGGTTGTGTGCTGCAGCCTTGTTTGGAATCCTGGCCTCCATTGTTTGGTGTATGTTGGTAAATCTGCTTCGAAGGAAACACGGTCTTGAAACAACAACAACACGCCTTCACCTCGCTTCCTCACACTGACGCCATTGGTAATGTGCGTTCAACCACGTACATGGGCGGAGTTTCCTCGGCCACCGGAGCGCTGACTCTGCCCCAGAGAGATGGAATGTTCCCTGCGACCAATGAGAGGCGTGAGACACCTCAGCCATCGATGTTCCCACGAACCCCGGACCAATGGGAGGCGAGAGACACCTCTGCCATCGACGTTCCCACGAACCCCGGACCAATGGGAGGCGAGACGTCTCAGATGGTGATCCTTCCCACGACACCCCCTCCCGCAGGAGAAATGCCATATAAGAAACGCCAGGGCCTTGGAAAGAGGTCAGAGGTGTGTGAGCATCAGGGGTGAACGTCAGGGTTTGGCAGTGATCGGGTTTGAGGTGCCAGCGATCGACTCGTCTGGTCTGGTCGGTTTGGCAGTGCCTGGCGTCAGACGCTTTTAAGGCTAATGACACGGACGTACTAGTCATAGCAATATCTGTACTGCCATCCTTACAGGAAATAGGTCTTGAGAACATGTGGATTGCCTTTGGCCAAGGAGCCAAGGTGCGATGGATTCCAGTCCCTGAGGTAGTTTCTGCAATAGGGCCTGAGAAAGCTCGAGGGATCCCATACTTCCATGCGTTCACTGGATGTGACGTCACGTCTGCCTTCCGCGGTAAAGGGAAGAAAACTGCATGGCAGACTTGGAACGTCTTTGTTTCTGAAACATTCACCAATCTCAGCCAGCATCCAACATTGATTCGTGATCTTGACTTTTTAGAAGTTTTTTTTTTTCATTTTTTTTCAAATGGCCAATCAGGCAGATTTGATTAGAATCCCCTGAAGAACAAATGTGCCAAATTTGATGCTTGTATCATTATTTGCACAATTCCTCTCAAAATTGCTGTAATCTGCCCCAATAATGCTGCGTGTTGGGAATTAGCCAGGCTGTTGCTGCTGTAAAAGGGACATTAGGACCAACGAAAGCTCGGTGACCATCCGCTCGGGTCGCACACGGTTCGAGTACGCCAGCGACTCTTTCCGTATGAGCATAGTCAAGGGTGAATTTCCCCGGTAGTTGGACGGCGTGAGTACTTAGGTAAATTGGAGTTAGACAAGTGAACCCTACCTCACGCCGTCAAAATATTGGCGAACTTCGGTCCGATAAGGGACCCGTCGGCTCTGGAGTTATCCGGGGTGACGACCTATACATTTCAGGTGATCAGTGGAGCCGACTCTACTGCTCCATCTGGTGGTCGTGCTCATCGCCGATATCTGACCCCGTAACAATATTACACATGATTGTCATTATTATATAACAAACATACTGCGTCCATTACTGTAACTATATCTCAGCATGACCAGCCTTGGTTACCAATGACAGAGCCATAACACTTTACTATGAGGCAATACAGACATGCTGATGTTACTCAGCCTCTGATACAAGTCCTGACACATGTATCTAACGGGTTTGGCACATAACGATACAGACTGATTCCACTATTCAGTGTGCCATGTCATTCAATCACCGAGGTCATGTGGCTTGGATTGTATTTTGCAAACTGTTAGAATCTTTTGACAATTCACTCACAAGTAGCTAAATTACAAACCAACATGAATACACATATTTACATGAAACCTAAGATGCTCATGGACCGATGGTGCCACTAGGACCGGCAAAATCCTCTTAAAGTCAGAGAACAAAAAGCTTCATTACAAATTGTCTGAGAATGCAGGGAAACCCGAGAGAACTCTCTATCCACGTGGTCACATCAGTCAGCAGAGTGTATCCACCGGAACACCACACATAGGTCCCTAATTCGGTGTGAATCTCGACACCGACCTCTCGCACAAAATGGCTTCCTTCTTGGCCCACCATTTTCCAACGGTGTGCACTGGAAGTACAAGCATATGCTAAATTGCATACTCTGCATCGTGAACAATTACAACATCTGATCCAAGGAGGAAAGGTAGACCATCTACCTAGATAAATCTAGGTAGACCATCTACCTAGATAAACACAGTTTGTAATTATGTGTTTGTGTATTTGCCTGTCCCCCTTCATAAGGCCGATTTAAGAAGGGTTTTAAAGGACAACCTTTTAACATGACTGTGTGTTCACAACCGTCAATTTTTCAGGATAAAATACACTCAAAAAACAATTTCCATAAAAGGGTAATTATGTCTCTTCTATATTGGGAATGTAGATGATGACCTGCAAACCGAGCCTCAATGGCGGTGCACAGAAACGTTTAGAAAAATAACAATAGATACAAGACACAGGGAGGTGAAATTCACTGCATGTGCTGTGTAACACGTGCAGTCAAACGAGTGTTCATTTACTTACGTGAGATGTCTAATAAATAAAGAAGGTATAAGCACACCTGACACTAGGCCGAGGCTTCAGACTTTGGCATGCTCACAAAGCTGGACCATCAAAACAAAATTTCCCAGAAGATAAAGAAAATAGGTTCACATTTGTACATGTCATGTTTTCAAAGAACACTTCTTGCGATGAAACATCAGAACCTTCCAGTCTCTTTGAATAAATATTTCGAATATAATAATACCAACCCATCATTTTTGATGGGCTCTTAAACTAGTTTCCAAAATATAGACAGAACAAGAAACAACAAGGTGAGTTACATGCCCTTAAAATGACTATGACTATTCTTCATCCAGCCACAATTAGTTTTAAGTTTATAAAACACATGAAATGTAATTAAGGATTGTATCGTTTTTTTTAATATCTACATTGTCAATAACTCAAATATAGTGAATTGTAAAACTCAATTGGAGAAATCTTCCATTTCACCACCACCTCTTATCATCCCCCATCCAAATCCTCGATCTTTTCTACCCCGTTTATCCACCCCAAACCCACCTCCTTCAAATTCCCAGCTTTCCTTCCTGAAAGTCCCTGTAATGTCCATCTTGTTTAACATATGTTCCCCGCCCCACCCTCTCCTTTCCACAGATCTTCTAATGTCTCTGTTCCCCCACTGTTCCATTGTATCATGGCTGATAGTGAGACGTACAGTGCCGATATAAAGTCTACCCCCCCCTTCAAATTTTTCACCTTTTGTTGCCTTATCACCTGGAATTAAATTGCATTGAATCAGACTTTTTCCACCTTTATTAACACATCATAACCCACAACTTCCAAGTGAAAAACAAATTCTACAAATTTCAGAAAATTTATTAATAATACAAAACTAGAACATGTTGGTTAGATAATTGTCCATGCCCCTTCTATTAGCAATTGTAAATTAGCTCAGGTGTAACCAATCACCTTCAAAATCACATACCAAGTTAAATGGTGGCCCCACCTGTGTTAAATTGCAGTGATTCTGATTATTTCAGAATAAAATTAGCTGTTCCTGTCGGTTTCCTCTGCTGGGTTGTGTATTTCACAGCAAAGACTCGACCATGAGCACCAAAGAGCTTTCAAAAAAACCTCTAAGACAAAGTTGTGGAAAGGCACAGATCAGAATGTGGGTATAAAACTATTTCAACGGCCTTGAATATCCCTTGGAGTACAGTCAAGACAATCAAGAAGTGGAAGGCGTATGGCACCGGCAAGACCCTGCCGAGATCAGGCCGTCCCTCCAAACTGGATGACCAAGGATGGAGGAGAGTGATCGGAGAGGACACCAAGAGGCCAATGGCAACTTTGAAAGAGCTACATGCCTTTATGGCAAAGACGTCACTGTGTGCATGTGACAACATCATCCCCAGCACTCCACAAGTCTGGCATGCATGGTAGGGTGGCAAGAAGGAAGCCATTACTCAGAAAGCCCACCTTGAGTCCCATTTGAGGAATGCAAAAAAACCACTCTGGATATTCTGAAGCCATGTGGCAAAACGTTATGTAGTCTGATGAAACCAAGATGGAACTTTTTGGCCTCAATGCAAAATGTTACGTTTGGCACAAACCCAACACAGCAAATTACCCAAATAACACCATCCCTACTGTGAAACATGGTGGTGGCAGTATCATGTTATGGGGATGTTTCTCATCAGCAGGGACTGGGACACTTGGCAGGATAGAAAGTAAAATGGATGGAGCAAAATACAGAGAAATCCTTGATGAAAACCTGCTGCCCTCTGCAAGAAAGCTGAAATTGGGACAGAAGTTCACCTTTCAGCATGACAATGACCCGAAGCACACAGCTGAAGCTACACTGGAGTGGCTAAGGAACACAAAGATAAATGTCCTTGAATGACCCAGTCAGAGCCCCGGCCTAAATGCAATTGAAAATCTGTGGCATGACTTGAAGATTGCTGTCCATCAACGCTCCCCACGCAACTTGACTGAATTTGAACAGTTTTGTGCAGAAAAATGGGAAATATTACCCAATCAAGGTGTGCAAAGTTGGTGGAGACCTATCCCAACAGACTCACAACTGTAATCGCCGTCAAAGGTGCTTCCATCAAGTATTAGCTCAAGGGGGTGGACACTTATCCAACCAAGATATTCTAGGTTTGGAATTTTATTTAATTTTCTGAAATTTGTTGAATTTGTTTTTCACTTGGAAGTTGTGGGTTATATTACGTTGTGTAAATAAAGCTGGAAAAAGTCTGATTTAATGCAATTTAATTCCAGACTATAAGGCAATAAAAAGTGAAAATTTTGAAAAGGGGGTGTCGACTTTGTTTTGGCACTGTTTGAATTTGAGTGAAACTCACGAGGATTGTTCAGAAAGTATATGAAACGGTTTGCCATATGGTCCTTTTGGAGAGAGATTAGTTAGGATTGAAAGACGTATTCAAAGTTTTTCACCAGCTTGTGATTTTTTTTCAAGGTCTGGAGAGAGGGAAGAGGCTGCAGCCCACCTGTCTGAAGGGTGAGGGATGTCATGGCAGAGGGTGAAGTCATCATCAAATAGATGAAGGGGATTTTCGAAAGAGTCAGAGAGATCTCTTTTGATGAACATTAGGAATAGGACCATTGCTTCGTATGCAGTATGTGGCTGCTGGTTGCATCATTTCTGAGAGCACGGTTGTGCTGCTGATGCAGCTCCCCTTGATTCCAGTAAGCTTGTATGTGTGACTGGGTATGGTGGGTATAGATAGCGAGGGGTTGGGGGCACAAGATTTGGAAGCAAACACAGAATTGAGGCATTCAACCTTCTCACGAGCAGAGTTTGCTGTGGTGCCATTTGAAGAGAGGGAAGAGATGGAGGTTGGGGGGGGGAGTGATAACCGGAGACAGACCTAATAAGCTGTCACCAGGTTTTAGAGAAGAGCGACAAGTTTTACAAGTTCAAAGTTGAGGTTGGACAGATGTTGTTTTCTTGCTCTCCTGAGAGTGGACGCACTTGTTGTGGGCTCTTTGGGATGCACTGAGATCGCCTTCAGTCGGATTTGCCTTCTCGGAAGAGAAGGCAAGTCGTTTCAGAGCAACTGCCTCACTGAATGATTCAGTGTACCATTGGTGGGAAGAAGCACTACCGGATTTAGGGATGGCCAGGTGGGGCCATGACCCCGGGGCCCCCCACATTTCGGGGCCCCCCACAATTTTGATGACATTTTGAAAATCCCTTGAAAATGTGCTTCTAAAGTTTTATTGTCGGTGAATGAAGATTGTAAACTCTTTGTAAGGATATCTTTTCAAAATTGTCCGTCATTGTGAGGGTCCTTTTCAAGCTTTGGCTTTTTCAAGCCGTTTCGTCCACGGTCCACAGAACGGATCCAACGTGGTCAAAAATTCCCGGGGCAAGCCTCGGGCATTGGGGGCCCACATTCGGATCTTTTTTTGGATCGATCATCGATGCTTCGGATGGTTGAGCGTGACCAACGAACTACGGCACTGCCCGCCAGAGCCCAGCAAGCACAGACGGAATACAGAGGTCCAGCCAGAGGAGAGGTGAAAAGGTGAAAGTCGATGTGGTAAAACTAGGCCGGGCCAGCACAGCACACGGCCGGCAGGGGTAGTATTGTACACACTGAAACTGCGGCTGGCAGGGAACGCTGTCAGTACCCTCCTTACTGGCGTGCACAGCACAGTAATACCGTGTGACTTTCTATGTTCCAGGTGTGTGAAACATACTTGTTGTTCGTGATTCTGGTACGTCCCACGTGCACTCTGACGATATCTCGGTTACTCGGTACCTACCAGCTGCAGAAACCACAATGAGCGGCTTTGGTGATGACAGGCACAAATCCAGGGCTCCACGGAAATATGACAGTGGTGTTCAAAAGCAGAAAGGTTCCAAGGAAATCGATGAAAGACACAAGGCCGTCGTCGACAAGACCCAGAAAATCTGTTTTTCACTCCTGCACAAACAGGTGATTCATCCATGACAGAGGCTGGAATACCAACAGAGACAGAACAAGCGGATTTGGCAACGCAACCCCCGCATCAAGATTCGCCCAACATCTCGGAAGGTTCCACTGATGAAGAACATGCATCAGATGAAGAAGCGCGAGATATACTGACTGATCGTGGACCTGGCTTTGCCAATGACATTGGCTGTTGGCCTCCTGAGCGACCGTCGTCAGAGATGATCGACTTCTGGTCATCACGAGATTTGGAGCCCCTGCAGAATCTGACCGGTCCCTTTGATTCATCCATACAGTTTGTTGAAGGTAGGAAACGCTGCTACTCCAAGAATCTTTTTTACCGTAGACTACAAAACAGAGAGTCCGTGAAAAGGTCCTGGCTTTGCTTCTCCACATCAACCGGCAAACTGTACTGCATCGCTTGCAAGCTCTTTGGAGGCGCTACTGCCCTGGGCGGGAAGGATTCAATGACTGGAAGCATGTCAGTCGTTCTATCGAGGTACATGAGCATTCGCATGTACATTGTGCGAATATCATCCGCTTGTCAGACAGAGCAACATCCGCAGGTCGTGTGGACACTGAACTCGTCAAACAGGTGAGTGAGATTGTGTCCTATTGGAGGGAGGTGCTGAAACGAAGTGTGAGCGTGATATCGATTCTCGCTGAGCGTGGTCTGGCGTTCCGTGGATCGGATGAAATTGTTGTGTCACGGACGAACGGTAACTACCTTGGTTTAATGGAATTACTTGCGGAATACGATCCATTTTTGGTGCAGCACATTCAGAAATATGCCAACCAAGGTAGTGGCTACACCAACTACTTATCATCTACGACATGTGAAGAGTTGGTCTCCATTATCGGAAAATCTGTTCTGGATAACATCGTCGCTCGTGTGAAAGAGGCAAAATACTTCTCTGTGTCAGTCGATTCTACTCCTGACATAAGCCACATCGACCAGCTCACAGTTATTCTACAATACATCGAGAACGAGGCTCCAGTGGAGCGTTTCATGACCTTTCTGAGCAATACAGGACACACTGGACTCCAGCAAGCGACGGCATTACTGGATTTTTTGAAAGCCACTGGATTGGACATCGCTAACTGTCGAGGACAATCTTACGATAACGCATCTAATATAAGTGGCCGATACAACGGGATGCAGGGAATGATCCAACAGGAGAACCCTCTCGCAATATTTGTGCCATGCGTGACGCACTCACTGAACTTAGTCGGTCAGTCGGCCGTGGGATGCTGTAGACCTGCAGCAGCATTCTTTGAATTCGTGGAACAAGTGTATGTATTTTTTACAGCTTCCACGTCGCGCGACACCAGATTATTTGACACCCTGAAAGCCAAAGGTCTGCAAGTACCAAAGCGCCTCAGCGACACTCGCTGGTCGGCTCATTCTGATGCAACCCGAGCTCTTCTAGACGGTTACAGCGAAATCACGGATGTCCTTGATGAAATCGCAAATGATGAACAACTGAATAGTGAAACAAGAAACACCGCCGAGACACTTCACCAAACGATGTGCATGCTTGAGATAGGGTTCTATGTTGGTTTCTGTTCTACTGTCTTTGGTAGATTTGATCGTACGAGTAAAACCCTTGAGAAGCAAGCTACCGATCTCAACACAGCCGTGCAGCTCCTCAAGTCCCTGGCGAGCTTCGTGCAGTCATTACACGATCAATTTGATACATTCGTTGTTGACGGAGTGGAGCGCTCAGGTACGGAGGAATTCAATCGCGGATCGCGTAGACGAAAGTGTAATGTCCGCCTCGCTCCCTTGGACTACGGACACACTCCAGAAGTAGAACTAGATGCCAAGGAGTCCTTTCGCATCAGTGGATATATTGCAGTGATCGACGTACTGCTGTCGCAGTTGGAAAAGCATACAAATGCTTACAGCGAGATGAGCGATAGATTTGGATTCCTGCGTGCTCTTGTTCAACTCGAAGTGGAGCAGATTCGAGAGCCATGCTTGAAGCTCGTCGAGCTGTATCGGGAAGATATATCACCTGACCTCACAGAAGAAATGATTCAGTTCCAAGCCACGATGAAGGAGTCAGAGCCAGACTCGGGCCGTACTGAACTCGAGATGTACAGTTTCCTCATCGAGCGAAAACTCACCGATACTTTCCCAAACGTGGAAGTGCTGCTTCGGATTTACCTCCCACTGATGGTGTCGAACTGCTCCGGGGAGCGCTCATTTTCGAAACTCAAACTTATCAAGAACCATCTTCGCTCCACGATGGGGCAGCAGAGACTGGTCAATCTGACCATCATTTCAATTGGATCCGATGTGCTCAATTCCTGCAGGTTGACAGTATCATATCTGAGTTCGCTGCCGCGAAGTCGCGCAGGAAGCTTGTCCATTGATTAAGGCACCGTGCGTATGTTCATTGATGTGGATGACACTGCCCTATATTTACGGTTGCTGGAAGTCGGCTATTAATCACCATTTCGGATTTCTCTTACCCAGAGGGTTTTTTGAAGTTAGAAGATTTTTAGTCGAAGTTCGTAGTGTGATTAATGACAGCGCATCGTTTGTTATTTTCTTATATTGGTCCATCTCTATCTCTTACTCTTGCAGCAACAGCAGAATGAGCTCATAGATAAGTCACCAGCCATATCAATAACAATCGTCCATCTTGTCATATTGTCAGATTTAATTGTAATTTGTGAACATGTATGCCAAATCATTCCTGATCTGGATCTGCCAAATCTATAGATACAAGTTCAGTTGTTGATGAAAAAGCAGTTATAATTTAAGTTGTTGATTAATCTCCAAATTTGGGGGCCCCCCCACAATCATTGTGCCCACGGCCCCCCACATGGTAAATCCGGCCCTGCGAAGAAGGGCAGGATAAATGAAGATAAGATGGGATAAATATGTGCACAAGAGAGAGCAGGTTTATGTGGAAGAATTCCCAGGCTGTTAATATCAAGTATAACATCAGGGGCAGTAGATATGGGAGACCAGTCCTGAAGTGAGATGGCTGCTTGCAGTCCCTGTTAATCTGCCTGAGTGAACTGCCAGACTCGACTGCACTTAGAAAGCTCTCTGAGAATTGCCAGAGTGATGACTCTCACAAGCATCTCACAGGGACTCACTTGCTGTAATTAAATAGGTGTCGAGCCACATGCTTAGAGAGTTCTCGTCACCCCGCCCATGTTTGTATCTAAGCCCCGTCTTTCCTTCTCCCTGCATCCTTCAACCTCCCCGATGTAATCTGTCCTGATGTGGTATTTTCTTCTAAGTTACAGCCAATTGGCACGTTCCCTGAGCTTGATTGTGGATTCAGTGGAGGGACAACAGACAGGGCCCAGATAGGCCCAATTATGAACATCTGGCATTGGGAAGGGAAGTGGACCATGTATTATCTGAAAAATCTCTGGCATGCTTCACCAATCACAGTGAGTCATCAACTGCAGCCTGATGATCGCTTCGGCCAATGAGCATGCGTGGCTGGTGGTCCTACGCATCTTGCAGGACTCAATAAACGCTCACACACTTTGTTAGTTCTGTGCTTCTGGGTGGCGCTGTTGTCCTCTTTCGTGGTTCCTGCCTAGACCTGCATAGTTCGGTTGTGCACGATGGTCTGCAGTACGGCTTGTGGAATGAGTGCTGGTGTGCAGCAAGCACGACTGGGGAGGTCATTTTGTAAGTAAGCACTAATTTTGCCAGCCAATGGACATCGAAGCCGATCCACCAGGAAAAAAATCACAGAATGTTCAGAATGCATCCGGAAAAGAAAATATAAATAAAAGAAAAATATATTAATGAAAAACATAAATGCAGGTGAGTGACCCAAGACAATTGGGAAGCACATCAATTTGGCATGCTGATGGACATTGAAGCCGATACACCGGGAAAAAAAATCACAGAACCATTCGAAAGCATTCGTGAATGAAAATATAAACAAATGAAAAAAAAAATGAAAATAAATAAATGAAAAACCAAATGCAGGTGAGCGACTCGAGACAATGGGGAAGCATGGTTCGTTATTGCTTACAATGTGTAAGCATACCCTGCTAGTATATAATACATCGTGGTTGTATAGCTCGGTTAGATTGCAATTCGTCAGTGGGAGGTATTGCAATGCCGGGAATGTGCACCATTTGTGTGATCCTGCAATTGTTGCCTCAGGTGTGTCCCATTACCAATAAGCTTGCCAAGCCAGTCATTCCATATCATCACTTTTGATGGAGTCCTTGTCTGAGTGCTTAAGCTCCTTGGCAAGCGCTCTACAAGCTGTTTGTTAATGGAACACACCCCTGCAGTAGCCGTTGGCTGATGACGACGGGCGACATTTCTGGATTTTCACACTATTCAGCCTTGCCAACTCTGGCTAATTACGTCCAAAACCCTCAATTTACTGTAGAAATTGCTCATCCATTTATTTGTGTGGTGTACTGGCCAAACCACTGGCTCGATCATTACCAGAAAACAAACCAAAATAACCCGGCTCATGTACATGAAGCAAAACATCCCGACTGCTTATGTGCATTTGAAACACATTGTGGTTAAATAACTCGGATCATTCAAATTGTAAATATGAGACATCCGAAGATGTTTTAGACTAACGAGAAAACCAACATGGCAGACGCAGGATGTTCTTCTTGACCATTGTAGGTGGAGTCAAGCAAGCTCTCTAGCCAATGGGTTTGAAGGCTTCGAATGCATGCAGCTTCATTACGTTTTTCACATTCAATGTATTTATTCATTTATTTATTTGGGAGCCATTACTAGAATGTGGCAAGAATAGTAATAGCACTGTGTGCTTGATTATGGTAGACTTATTCCTGTATTTGGGATCTGTCAGGGTTAAGTCATCTGTGTGATGTGCACTGACAGGGGGCAATGATTTCAAACAATAGAACAGAATAGGGTAATGTTGTATGATGTAAAACTTTGTGCACTGGGTCAGGTGAGGACTTGGGCACAAAAGGCATCAATAAAGCACTACATGCTTTAAAAGGAAACATCACGGCCTGTTTGGCCAAGAGTTGCAGGCCACGGTGGTAAAGTGAGCTGTGGAGCCCTGGAGAGGGGCAAAATGTTTACGAGGGAGTGCCTTATAGGGCAGGAAAACCTGAAAGATGGAACTGCCCACTCGCAGCAAATGGAAAATAAGAGGGACCCATCATGCATGAAGGAGGAGATTGAGACCAGACTCTGTGCAGAGTGTTGGTGCTGCCTGAGCAGTCTCCTTGGCTATTGGGCACAATCCTGGACGGATCGCCACTCCGACACAGCATGCTGGCACTCATTTTGCCGACCTCGGAAGGATGAAAGGCCGAGTTAACCCCACCTCGTATTAATTCAACAGCTGAGCGGCATTTGAACTCAGGACCCGAGTATCCAAAGCCCACCACCCTAACCATTAAGCCAACACCAGGCATATACATGAAGGCAGTCCCGAAGGTGGTAAAAGCCAGGTATGCACATTAGCGAGAATTAGTTGGAGATCGGGCTGCAACTTCTCACATAGCCCTCTCTGTTTTGTTGCTTCCAGAGTTGGACCTTGAATGGAGACGTGAATGCCACTTCCTCATCACCATCCTTTTCTTCTGCTTCATGCTACACTTTCACCCTGTGCCATACCAGTCTGCACAACCAGCGATCATGGTGCAGCAATACCAGATCATGCCTGCCATCACTCTTTGAGGACCACAAGCATCTTGAAAGTAATTTTCAGATATAAGTTCAATTATACTATTAATTTGCCTATAATAATCATGAATATTAGTTGAAATTCAAGAGTATGCATGACAAAAAAGAAAAATTATGAAAATGACAAAAGCTGAACTGTTGACTGCAATGTTTGCCGATTTACAAACATAAAGTAATATAAAATTACAGGGACAATATCTGAGAGAAACCACTTTAAAGTTTTGGGATATATGTGTCCCTTGGTCCTGAAAGGGTTAAGTCCTCACTTGCCCCCTTGTTAACAGTTTGAATCTGGTATTGTCGGTGCCATTTGCTGGGCGATTTATTTTGTACATAAGTGCGTGTGTTTTCTCCCCTTTCAACCCTATCTGTTTCTGTTGACTGCCAGATTTGTTCCGTGTTTTTGAAATAATATCGTCCATCCTTATCCCTGTATACATTTTGAAACATTTTCCCACCTTCCCATACGCGAGCAACCGCCAGTCTCAACTTCATTTGAACGATCCTTGGGGTATCGTAACTTGTTCAATAGTTAATTCTGAATGCAGGAAATTCAAAACATCGTCTGTTCACGTTAGCTGGGCCTCTGATGCAAAAAAATATCTCCACCCGCTCTGTTCATTGTCTCAAACCTAATATAAACCTTTGTGAATAAAACGATACAAAACATGAAAATAATCATCTAATTCCTTTATCGTTAGTTGCCTGCGTAATGTGGGCTCCGAATGATATTTCATTTTGGGTGTATTATAGCTTTTATCTTGTATAGATTGTCAATAACAAATATATTCCATTTAACCCTGGGTAGGATAGCATGATAAAGGTCTTTAAGTGGTGCATCCTACGCACCTTTTCCTCATCCTTATTAGTGCATGATGATGTGTGTGCGTGATGTGCTCCTGTTTGGGATACCGACATGAACAGAATTCCCTTCTTTCCAAATATGCATTTCTTTCAGTCTCTGTCTCTGCTCGTCTTCCAAAAACCTTGTTTGTTGTTATTCAAACCATCACTGGAGGCCTGAACTGCTTTACATAAGAGTAATACGGATATCGCAGGAGTTACGTGCAACAATCTTTTGAAAAATGTCGGTCATTGTGTGCCAAATGTCGATTATATAAGATTATGTAACTTTATTATAAAAGGGGTTTTAAGTTGAATTGAGTTGATAGTGAACACGGGGTGTACGTCAGGAGAAAATGAAATTTAAAGATGACATGAACACAGTGTGGATACGGCACAGGCATGGTGGGCAAAACGGCCTCCTCCCATGTCAAAATTTCCTTTTCACCCCAAGGCTAAGCCAGTTGCCTGCTCTGCAGGACCCATGAAACCAAGACTGAGGTCCTTATAGCCACAGAAAAGGGCAGTAAGTTACCCATCTCATCAGTGAGCAACAGGAATGTGACCAGCATTGCAGGGAAGCTCTATCAGCAGACAGGCCAGGGAGTCCAAGAGCCTACTTCAGACTGAATTGACAGTGTGAAACCAGATTGCTTTGACATAATGCACCGCTAATCAGCTTCACTGTGACAGACTGGCCATCTGCCAAGTGAATATGCCTTTGTTAAGGTTCCTGTGAAACTTTTCAACCCTTTCCAAGTTCTTACATCAATGCTTCAACTTCAATGGAATTTCCCTTGGACTTACTTTAGGTACCACTTTCAAAAGGGCGGGAAATATCTTTGCTCTCATTGCTTTTACATGCTTTGTGAGCTTCATTTTAATTAGTGTACTTTATATGTCAACAAAAGGTTTGTTGTTGTTGTTGTTGTCCCTAAGTGGTACTAACATAAGGAATTTGAAGTTGAAAGGAAAACACAGAACGAAAAGCCAAATTGTTCACACTAATAAGGCGAATAGTTCAGTCTTCCTAAGATGTGAAGTCATAAAAGAGCAAAGCGACATTAACATTGAATATGACAAAAGTGGGTCGATCCTGATGAACTTGTTCTCTACAAGTGAAATATTCATCTTAAAAAAAAAGAAATACCAGTTAGAATTAGCTTTGCTCGATGTGTTAAACATTCATTGGAGAAATAGTAAACAAGATTGAATTTATTCAAAAAGAGAGCTCCAGTTGAACCAGGAGCACAAAATGAAGGTCTTGATGCTGGAGGAGAAACTGCAGGTCGTAGTTACCCTGTGTGCGAAACGAAGAGACGATCCACAGCATCACGACAGATTTAGGACCCAGTGTTGCGATTGTCTGTGAATGGGCAGACAAGCTGTGCGGGACATTGAAAACTATGAAGTGGAAAGCGTTGGCACATTTGGCAGATATGAGGAGGCAGAGGATGCTCTGCTCATTTGGTACCAGTCATCAAACATTTACAAAAGTCATCCTGGTACTTCCAATGCTGCTGGCACGGAACCATGGTAAACAGTTATTGGATGACTGGACTAGTTTAAGAAGAATACTATTGAATGACTGGACATAATATGCCAGCGAGGACGTGGTTGCAATGCGACTCTTTAATAACGAGTTTGCTGTGTTGTGCATACACAGAGTGCTTGTCAGAACAAGTTTATGAGGTCAATGAGACTAAAAAGAAATGGAGGCAACAAGTGCAAGAGGATGACTGAACAGGAGGTGAGGGAAGGAAACGTCGCCTGCAAGTAAAAGGGATGGATGAGGGGAGAGTTCATTGAGGATAGAAACTGGATAGTTCATAGAACCTGATACCCCATGCAGAGTTCAAGTCGATATTTCATTTTTAATAAAATAATGATTTTAAAGATCGTTTAAAAAATATCCGCAAGTTTAGCACTCCAGAAACAGTTTTATACATCACTCTTAGACGCTGTAATAAGATGACGTTGTGTCACAGTTTCGGTTCGGAAATGGAGGCTTTATTGATCACCATGGAACACAGCATCAATTGGCATCGTCCATGTAGCCTTATCAGCGGGCTCTTCTTCACCCCACTACTGCACTCTCTCTCAAGCCACGCCCTCATCATAATCATAATCATTGATATTGATCTTTATAGGGCCGTTGGCCCCCACAATAAGGGTGTGTTCAGTTACTAAGCAGCTAGTTAGCGCTTGGAAAGATGGCCGTTCCTTAATGGAGGTTTCAATTGGAGTGCTTGCTTGAGTGATTAAGCCACTTGGTGAGCGCTCTCGAAGAAACTTGCACGGGGTGACGACCAAAAATTAAAATTCCATATATTTCGGTATATTGTATGGTTCTTCGAAGTATTATGAAGGTGGTTTGTGTTCTGGGGTGTTCAAGTATATAATTCAATTTAGATAAAGGTTTCAAGAGGTTTTAAGGTGAATAAATGAATAAATTCCTGGTTTTAGCGCCATTTTACCCAGTTTATATTACAACACCTTTATCGAACATGTTACATTCGTTATTCGTGTGTGTTGTTTGTGTTCATTATGACGTCCTTAAAAACAGTAAGTTTCCTGTTTGGAATGATTTTCGATCTTGTTTGACTTCCAGACAGGCAAACAGAGTCGAAATTAATATTATCTCACTCCTCTCTGCGCGTGCGCAATCGGGACAAATTGAAAGCCAAAGTAGGGGGAAACGGGAAAATTGTCTTCCTATTCATGTTCCAAATATAACATTCGATTTAAGTAAGCTGTTCCTCAATCATAAACTGATAAGACAGATGGACGGACGGCCATGAACCAATTGCTTAACCCCACGTTTCGCTTTGCGTGCACAGGGTATATATCACTGGGAGAGATGGAGGATAACCTCATATGGTGGTGGACTATGAGTTTGAATCCCTAGAGGAGGGAACATTGTGATTGAATATATTGAGGATAGAAAAGAGGAGCAAGCAAAGGAGTGGATGAGAGCAGTAAGGCTGGATTATTGGAGTCCGCAATGAGGGGGTTACTGGTTGAGCTGTGTGTGACCTGAGAGATTGTGGAGGGACGAAGTGGAGTAAGAGCATAAGTGAGGAAATAAGAAACAGAATGGACACCAACCTATCTGTGATGAGGGAGCAACAGCCCCTATGTCTATGATTCTTTGTGGGAGATGCCAATCATGTTAAGAGCTTTGATTGTCACAGCATCTAGTACGGACGTTTGTGAATCAGGAACACCAGCAATTGGGGGGCAAGCTGCTTATGAAGAACACGTTTCATATGTTTATGAAGAACACGACTGGTATCAATACACTGCTTTGGAACACTGCAACCTCTACTGGGAGAGAAAATGAATGGATGCCAGTCACAGTTATATGTTGATGATGAGAGCTGCTGCAAGGAAGATGGCCTTGGATGCCACAGGCAGAAATCTTGGCAAGCAAATGAGGGGTCCCACATGGTGCCAAATGATAGGGATATGTCTAGAGAGATAGCTCTAACATATTTTCAGAAATTCATGGCTTCCATCACTTGTTTCAAGAGCAACAGAAGCATGTGCAAAGTTGAGTGACCAGAATGAAATCCAAACTAATTATCAAACAGCAGGAGAAAACAGCAGTTTTTTTTCTTCTTCTTCCTCTTCTTGTTCTTGTTCTTCTTCTTCTTCTGGTGAAGACAAAACCTTTAGGACGCGGCTCTTGGACACATTTGTCCTTGTTATTTTAATGGTGTGAACAGCCTTTGGTACATCATGATGATGAAAGTAGTGGTGAAGTTTCATGGGAATTGTGTGTGTAGTTTTGGAGAAGAAAGCAAATACATATTTTGGGGGGCACCCCCCTTACACTCCCTTAGACTCATATTTTTCTAATGTCATGAACAAACTTTTGTACATAACGGATGAGGAAGGTTGTGGTGAAGTTTCATTGGAATTGTGTGTATAGTTTCTGAAAATAAAGCAAATACCTCTTTTGGGGGGAACCCCTCCTCCCTGTAGACACCCTTAGACCCCGATTTTTAATGGTGTGATCAAGCTTTGATACATCATGAGTGATGAAGGTTGTGGTCACCTTTTATCAAAATTCTGTGTGTGGTTTCAAAAAGAAGAAAGCAAATACATATTTTGGGGGGCAACCCCCCTTACACCTCCTTAGACCCAGATTTTTCGAATGTCATGAACAAAGTTTGGTACACAATGGGTGATGAAGGTTGTGGTTAAGTTTCAGCAGAATTGCCTTTGTAGTATCTGAGAATATAGCAAATCCTTATTTTGGGGGGGCAACCCCCATAGACTCCCTTCGGGCCCGATTTTTTAAAATACCATGAACAAACTTTGGTGTATACACGGTGATGAACGTTGTGGTAAAGTTTCATCGAAATAATATGTGTAGTTTTAGAGAAGAAGTTGCAAGTATATGTGGACGGACGGATGGACAGACGACGCTTCATCACATAAGCTCCCTGGAACTACGTTCCAGGTGAGCTAAAAATTATGGTTATTGCTTCAACCCAGCATTTTAAAAGGTTAGAACTTGAACAAATAACCATAGATTGGCAACTTTTATGTTTGCATTGTGAAGACTTGTGGAGGAGCAAGAATAAAGAACATATCGGGATATAACAGAACAAAACTAGAAGGGCACTCGGTAGAGCGCATACCCCCGCCCCGCAATGCATGATCCACGAGAACATATACATTTATACATTTTTGATCCACCAATATATTTTTGAAATATCATGCTATACAGTACTATATCATTTTTAGCCCGATCTCTCAATGGTGAAGAATCACTTTAAAAATTAAATAATTCTCTTATCCAGATTCGGATTCAGATCTTCACCAAAATCGAATCAATTCGTCCTTGTCATGCACCCAACATGTCCAACAACTTTTATTCGAATCTGTGCACGACTTTTTGAGATATCGTGTTATATATCAGTTTATCCCGATCTCTCAAGGGTGAAGAATCACTTTTAAAATTTTCATATCCGGATCCGGATTCGGATCTCCACCAAAATTTAATCGATTCTTCCTTGTCACAGGTCCATGTCCACCAAGTTTCGTGTGAATCCGTCCACAACTTTTTGAGATATCGTGTCATATATCGTTTTTGGTTTGCCTGGTGTTGGCTTGGTGTCAGCCAAATCCAGCTTGCCTATTGGCGTATCGCTGCACGTGACTCCAACCGTCAATCTCACGATCATCCCTTCTTCATCATCGAGCGAGACGCAACCCCTAATAAGAACAGGCCTGGCCCATGACACCACGCTCGGGGCAATGGACGAGCGCCAGAAAGCGGCTACCCGCCGGAACAACAGAGCGGGGGCGCGAAGTACCCACAAAACGCCAACGGCGGCCACCACCCCCCGCCCAGCCCAACACGGACAGGGGCTAGCCAGCATACATGGGGGTGCCAAACGTCGACGGAGAAAGGCGTCCGCCAGGCGTCAACGAAAGGAAGGAGGGTGTTGAACGTCAATGAAAGAGAGGTGGGTGAGATAAATAATGATCCACAGCCGTATTTGACCATCAGAATAACTTCAAGAAAAGCCCTCGGTGTGTTTAATCAAATGTCCTGTAAGTCCAAAGTGTAAATAAATCGTCTATTTCCAAACCCATGGTTCCTGATGGAAAGGGGTAGAATGAGCCTCCGTTGGGCTAACGGCTATCTCTCGCGTGCATGAACCTGTCGTAAAGAGGAAAAGGTTATCCCATAAGAAAGGCAATCTGTTCTCTCCCCTTCTCCAACGCATCAAAGAGTTACAATCCCACCAGACAAGGGGATGGGTCTATTCTGAACCTGCATGTATGGAAATAACTGTCTGGGGACCTGAATATTGTATACATTAGTCGGATCTGATTCTGAAATCCATAACAATATACATATATATATATATATATATATATATATATATATATATATATATATATATATATATATATATACATATATATAGTTACGAATTTGGAATTCGATCGCACTCAACATACATACAGGTTCCTTTAGCTCAGTTATGCCGATAAGTGCAGGTTCCCTAGATAGTTCACCTTCCATTGTTTAATGGGCAGAAATCGATTAAATGCGCTGTGATTTAATTTAATAATTAGTGAGCGAACACAACACAAAGGAAGACGCCCCTCCCCCTCTTCTGCGAAGAGGAAGAAGAACCCTCCCGTCCTGAATCACGGGACGTAAACAACCTCCTCCCACCCGTGGTTGAGCAGGAGATGGAGCATGAGGGCATGAGTCACGCCGGGAGCGGGGGAGGGGGCCAAATCACTATGCGGATCATAACGGATGATCCGCTGTGGCGACCCCTAACGGGAGCAGCCGAAAGAAGAAGAAGATATATATATATATATATATATATATATATATATATATATATATATATATATATATATATATATATATATATATATATATATATATATATATATATATATAGTAAGACCCACCCACATCTCTCACCTGTGAATGGAGGGAATAGCCAATCACCACTCACCTGATCGATTACACCCAGGTGGCTAGGATTATGTAAATGATTGACCCCAATGACTGAGATGTGGATGGGTCTTTCTTTTTTTCTGTATTGACTGCTTTTGACGTTTGCACGTGGTACATGCCTGGGAGCCTCATTGGTATGCATTGCTGCCTACGCTTTCACTGAAGATTTGCCAATTAGCAATGAAACTGGTCTGGTAGCTGAGGGGTGTGTAGCATTGGGATTCTCATGTGTGTACTGTGTGTGAATGTCTTTAAAGTTGTTGAGGAACTCTGGGAATGGTTTGAAACAGCGTAGCACTTACTTTGTGTAATTCTTGTTGGGTTGCTTTATGCAGCTTCTTAAGCTGGAGGAGTGTGGGAGGGGTCAATTTGAAGTACATTTCTACCTTTGTTGGGTCCCGCGGTGCCATGCGGTCAGTGCCTCGGGAGGTGTCTCATCCACTGAAAATATGCAAGGATCGCTTTGTGCGATCTCCATTCGTAATCCACCTCTCACTTTGACATCGATACATATTAAAAACTCAATAAGGTCTATCCGACCAGGTGTTCGCCATGTTTGTTTTAGCTGTGAAGGCATAAAGTATAGATCGACATTTTCTGTTCTGTTGCTTGGCACTTTAAATCCTCTTTCAAAGAATGCCGTTTCAAGGTAAATCTTTGGGTTTGTCATTTTTATTTACTTGATGCGTGTGTACATTTGCACATGTGTGCATGTATATAAACTGTATTACCACAATGGCATTTGGTACCGGTGTGTGTGTGTGTGTGTGTGCGTGTGTGTGTGTGTGTGTTGTTGATTGCTATCTAAATGTGTGGGTTTCAGAGTGTGGAATGGGGTCCTCCCAGGGTGGGTTCAAAGTATCCACCTTCATTTTGATAAGGGCGTCATGATTCATGGACCAAGCTGTGAAGTTTTCTGTTTTCAAAGTTTTGTGCCGAGGGCTCTCTTCAGGATCGTTACCTTGCCGCGGACAGTTTCCAACTGCAGTTCATTTGTAATAATATTCCCAGGAATGGTTTTCAATATCTCTGTGAGGTTCTTTGTCATCATTCCCAAAGCTCCAACTATCACTGGTACAACTTTGGCATTCTTCAGTTTCCAGGATCTTTTCACTTCATTCTTGATGTCTTGGTATTTGGTCATTTTCTTGATTTCTGCATCATTTGTGCAAAATCACTGGTATTAACACCTCATTTAGGAATGCCTTCTTCTCGCTTTTTTATGCCTAGGGCTGATACCTGGTCGCAACGCTTTGTTTTCGATGTTCACGCTCGATGAGATCATTAGGTCGTATGCGAGCGGTACTTCCATGTTTTCAGTGATTGCTCTTGGTTCATTTTCCCACAAATTTTCTGGAACTGGGATTTCAAAGTTTTTGCAGATGTGCCAGTGGTTAACATTACAAACTCTGTTGTGTCATTGTGTGTACAGCTATTCTGAGATGAGATTTTTTTTTTGTGTGTGTCTGGTCATTAAGCATAACGTATTAGTCTCTTTGCAAACAACACCTCCACCCCTCACCTCTTTTTTATTTTCCTCGCACTCCCCTCTGAATAAAATCACTCTCCCACATTTCTCTCTCTCTGTCCTCCCACAGTGTATCGCAACACTTTGTGAGGCATTGCTCTCATCACCTCCACCCTCCCCCCCTTCCTCGCTCTTCTCCCGTTCCTAGCTTCCCCTTCTTCACCCACTCCTCGCTTCCCCTCCCTTCCATTTCCTGTCTGACTTCTCTCCCCCCTCTCTCTCTCTTTCTCCACCCCCCCCCCTTCACACCACCATCAGTGAAGTGACTGGTTGTATTTGTTCGTCTACCAATAAATGTGCGTGTGTCAGTCTCTCAATCTGTCTCCTCCATAACTCCAAAACCATGAAACGTAGTAGCCCAAAACTTTGCATGCATCCTAAGAGAACTCCAAAGTCGTGCTTGAATGAAAATTGGGTGTTTGGGTAAATTGAAACACCCCTTTTGAAGAAAATTAACGGCTTTATCAAGGTTCATCCTTGATCAACTCGCCGTCCCTCACTGGGCTCTTAATTCGCCAATTTTTTTTGCCTGCTAAACAATGCCTTGATTTGGAACATGCCATAATAGTTTCTTAACGATAAAGTTTTTGGGGTTTTTTTCACTTTCCTCAGCAAATTTTGTAAAGGTGCGATTGCTAAAATGGCCTCCATTATCGCTCATGGGGTTCTCTCGAATGCCATGCTCTGAAAATACCAGCCACAGAATATTAATTCCATCCTTCCTAGTTGCTGTTGTTGGAAGTTTTCAAACAATGGGGAACCTGGAGTATACATTAGTAAGCAGGAGGTAGTCATGTCCATCCAGGTGGAACAAGTCTGCAGCCAGTGTTTGCTATGGCTTAGTCGGGATTTCCTGTGGGATCATTGGTTCCTGGAATTGCTGATGCATCTGGCAGATATGACAGGAGCCAATACAGTTTTCAATGTCCTCATTCACCTTGGGCCAGAGCACACTATTGCGTGCCCTGTGCTGGGTTTTGAGGATACCAAGGTGGCCCTCATGTAGCTTCGTGAAGATCTCATGTTGTAAACTGGCAGGTACCAATAGCTGCCCCCCCCCTTCCACATGACACCATCTTCAACACTCAGCTCATCATGATAATTTCAGTATGGCCTCAGTTCACTGGACAGATTTGGCGCCTGTCCGGCCATGTTGACTTTCCTGAGTGTGGTTAGGAGGGCATCCATGTCTGTAGCTTGCTGCATTTGCTGCGTCATCTGATGGCTGAATGGGATATGCTCTACTTTCACATCTTGCTGGATGGTTGGTGCTTGCATTGGTGTCAGCAAGTGAGACAGTCCATCAGCTAGGAGCATGTCTTTGACAGCTTGTACTTGATGCACGTCGTACCCCTGGAGCTGCAGTAGCATCCGTTGCAGTCTGGGTGGAGCGGCAGTCATATTTTTCAAGCTGATCATTTCCAGCAGATTGTGGTCACTTTCAACAACGAAGGGGTGATCATATAGGTATGTGTGGAAGTGTTTGCACCCGAACACAATGGCCAGCATCTCACGCTCAATGTTGGCATACCGTTGCTCCACCTCAGACAGGCTCTTTAACTTGAAGGTGATGGGCTGGTTGTCTCGCATTAGGCAAGTCCCAAGGCCTTATGTGGAGGCATCGACCTGTAGTGTTGTGAATTTTGTGTCAAAGTAGGTGAGGCAGGTCTCATGGCAGATGGTGCATCCTTGACCTTTTCGATAGCCTGGCTGTCCATTCTAGTTGCTCTGATTTCACCTGTTCACGAAGAGGAGTTGTGAGGTCAGACAGCTTTGGTATGAAGGGGCCATGCATGTGATGATACCAAGTGCCTTGTGAAGCTCACAGAGGTTTTTCGGGTCTCTGGATCGGGTCTACTTTCCCTGGGTCTGGGTGGGCACCTTGTTGGTCAAAGATGAGACCAAGAAACTGAATCTGTGGCTTGTTGATGCTGCACTTGTCACTGTTGAACTGAAGGCCAAATATGGCAGCTGTTCTCATGAGGTGGTGAAGGTTTCGGTCACGTTCTTGCCCCATTTTGCCGTAGACAGCAACATCATCTGCAATGCTGATGACACCTGTGCCTTGCTCGAGAATTTAGTCCATCATGGCCTGCAAGACATCCTGGGACATCATAAGTCCAAATGGCATTCGCTGAAAGCAATAACAACCATATGGTGAGTTGAAGGTCGTGAGTAGCTGGGAGGGATGATCAAGCTTGATTGACCGGTACCCATTTTTGGCATCCAGCTTGGAGAAGACAATTAATCCTGCAAAGTTATACGTCAGCTCTTCGAGCATGTGAGTATGGGAGTGGCACCTCTTGATGGCATGGTTCAAGTCTTTCAGGTCCAGGCATAGTCTAAATTTGCCGTTTGCTTTCCGCACATAGGTGAGACTGCTGATCCAGTCTGCAGGCTCGTCGACCTTCCGTATGATGCCTGTCTCAGCATTCTGTCCAGTTCTGACTTTACTTTGTCTATCATCTGAATGGGGCATCGACGTGGTGCATGTATTACGGGGGGGGGGGGGCACCCTAGGGTCTACTACGATGCGATACTGGCCTGGGAAATTGCCTATATTATCAAATTGGTCCGGATAAGAGGCCAGCAGGTCGTTCAACATGTTGACTGGCTTGTCGGTTGCACAGTTCTCCTTCAGCGAGCAGTGGAGGGTGAGTAGTTGAAGGTCCCTACAAGTGGGGCCAGCGGCCTTGACTATGAAAAACTCAGCATCGACCCACTGGGTATTCCATTTCTTGCAGGGGACCATAAGGGTGCCAAATTGACGAATTTGCGAACCATTGTAGGCCGCTAATATTGTCTGGGGTTTCTCTTGAACACGGCCAGGTAGCGGCAGCCCAGATGAGTCGACGTTTTGAGGATACATTTGCCTGGATATGCGAAGCGGCAATGTATTTCACTCTGCCCCAGTGTCGACCTTAACCCTCTGGAAGTGAATACCAGGTCGGCTAGGAAGTGAAATGGCCAAGTTCGTGAAAATCTCTTGTCGGAAATCGATGGTTTGGCTGTGGATTTTGATAGTGGTGAAGCTCAACGTGTCGCAGTCCTTGTCGAGTTCTTCATCTCTCCCCAAGGTGTGAATGGGTTTCTGGTTGAAGAATTTCTGCCCTTTGGTTACTGTGCAGGTTGTCTGCTGGCCTTTTTCTTGCCTCGATCTCGAGAGACAAATGGCCATCCAGTGGTTTTGCTTTGCGCATGCCTCGCCCCATGTTGGGCATCGGTGCCGGGGCTGGGGTGGAGGTTGCCTTCCACAGAAGCGGCACTCTTTTGGGTGGTACCCAATAGTGTGGACAAAATTGGTTGCCTGGTGGGTCTGGATGAACTGCTGCATGTGAGTGACAGAGGCCTCACACATCTGACTTATATCCAGGTCTTTGTCCAATGTGAGGGTGGCGTCCTTCACAAAGAGCTCTTTCTGTAACTCGGGATACCGTGTCCCCTCAATGAGCTGTTCCATTATGCGCTCATCCACCTCAGAGGTCTTGAACCTGCATTTGCTCACTTGCTGGTGGCATCTGGAGATGAAATTGTCCATGGTTTCATCGTCGTCCTGCTTGAATCGTTGTTGGCCGAAACGAGCCACATGGTCCGGCGCACCTCGGGGTCCCGGCAAAGTTGTTGTCGTTTTAAGTATTTTTAATATAATTTTATTTATTTATTTTTCTTAGCATGAGCCTCTTTGTATGTATGCTCCTATAACTTACAAAACAATTCCATGGCATAAATATTAAAAAAAAAATTTCATTCAGGTTCGAGGGAAAAGCTTCTTTCCATTTGCACTTCCTTTCCAGTCGTCAGGTTTGCCTAATTACCTCATGAGCACGAAAATAGGTCCTGGGAATGAATTCTTAACTTCGAGGGAATCAAGCTGAATCATTCTTGACGTCATTCCACTGCCATGTATAAATGTGTTTTTGTGTTTAATTTCCTCCTGTGAGCTTTTCATGTTCGAATGGACTTCTCTTTGATGGTTTTAGCATCTTTGAGATTTCATTACTGCTTCAATTCCCTTGGTGAATTCCTTCAATTCCAAATTCCTTTGATTATTCTTTTTTCTCATGATTTTATGACTTTCACGAGCAAGTTTATGAGTCTTACTGTTCATCATGGGTTTCCTAAATGCTACACCTTTAACCCTCAGATGCAGATGTCAACAGCTTTACACCTTTCCAACATATATATGTATATATATATATATATATATATATATATATATATATATCGAGGTGTGTGTGTGTGTGTGTGTGTGTGTGTGTGTGTGTGTGTGTGTGTGTGTGTGTGTGTGTGTGACCGCTGTTTCTCGACAACCACTGGTCTGATGTAATTGAAACTTGCCAGGTATATTTCTGGGGACCTGAGTATGTGCCTTTTCAAGGATTGATATTAATCGGACAAGTGCTTCCCAAGTTATGGCCATTTATTTACCAACCAATGACAAGACACGTTGCTGCGTAGGCATGGCCGATGGGGAAGAGAACCTCAGCCGCGTTCCTCATTACGGACTTCCGGATAGTGATGACTTCGTGTATTCTAACAATTTCTCGATTTCTTATGCGCATTTATAGATAAACACAATGCCCCAATCCTGTCGTCATTTACGAGAGCGAAGGAACAGTCTGTGTGGTTGTTTGAAAGTTTGTTTGTTTTTTTGCATGTACGTTTTTTTTCTTTTTCTCTCTCTTCTCTTCTCTTTGTGTTTTTCCTTGCGATGACATTGCGAAAAGGCAAAATATGTTGGCGCTAATTGAATAATTGGCCATTAAAACTAAATTGCGAATAATCGTAGCTGCGATATGCGAACTTCCGGACAGTGATGACTTAACTTCGCGTAGGCCGATGCGCGGCCGGCCGACGATGACGTCACGTGCCGTGCCGGAAACTATGGGGATCGATCGGTGCCTTAGTTACCGTGGCGTAGGAGTGGCAATGGTCAATAGCAGCGAATGTCATGGCAAGCAAAGACGGGGAGGTAAACTTGATTTTAATTTGGATTTTAATGAACTCTGTGTGTGTAAGTATCACAGCAGTTGTTACTTCAATGCAAGCGATAATTCGGGGAATACATGTGAACATTCCGTATGGGCACGCGCCACTTCCGAATGGTGATGACTTAATGTATTGTAATAATTTCTCGATTTCTTATGCGCATTTATAGATAAACACAATGCCCCAATCCAGTCGTCATTTACGAGAGTGAAGGAACAGCCTGTGTGGTTGTTTCTGGCTCGCGGTTTGAATTTTTGTTTTTTTATGTTTGCACGTACGGCCATGCACGTACAGGCACGCACGTATGGCCACGCACGTACGGCCACGCATGTACGGGCACGCACGTAAGGGCACGCGAGAGCGAATAAACTGCCTGTGTGGTTGTTTCTGGTTGCGTGGCTGCTGAAAGTTTTTTGTTTTTTTTGCACTTACGGCAATGCACGTATGGGCACGTACTAATATATATATATATATATATATATATATATATATATATATATATATATATATATATATATATATATATGAGCAGGGTGTGCTTACACATTGTCTCGGGTCGCTCACATGCATTTGATTTGTCATTTATTTATTTTTTTATTTTATTTATATTTTTTTATGGGTGCTTTATGATGGTTCTGTGATTTTTTTCCCCCCTGGTGTATTGGCTTCGACGTCAATTGGCATACAAAATTTCAGCTTTCTACATCACCCGGAAGTTACCGATCTTTAATATCAGTCAGTGGTTAGATTGAGCTTTATATATTGGATAGCAGCAAATAGCACCCATCGCTTGGCTGATGGGAATACTAAGGGGGGGAAGAAAAAGATGGGCGGGGGGAGAGAGAAAGAGAGGGGTGGGTGAGAGAGAGAGAGAGAGAGAGAGAGAGAGAGAGAGAGAGAGAGAGAGAGAGAGAGAGAGAGAGGAGAGAGAGAGAGAGAGAGAGAGGGGGGGGGGGAGCGAGAAGGGGAGGGAGAGTGAGGAGGTGAAAGGAAAGGAAGGCAGACATGCGGTGGAGCCTCAATTGTGATTCATACTGTCTCATCAAAATGCTTCTGTAGAGAATAGCAGTGAAGATGAAAACAAAATAATGTCTGAAATTCATTTTCTACTGGTCATACCATAAACAACGCCCAGACACAATCACCGCCCGGACACGTCCGGAGAGAGGAGAAAGCGATTAGTATTATTAGGCATTGCTCTGTATTAGGCAGGATCAGAGTGAGGATGTGACAGGTGAGAGAGAGTGTGAAAGAGTATGCGAGAGAGTGTGTGAGCGTTATGCTTTATGAACACACACAGTCACACACACACACACACACACACACACACACACACACACACACACACACACACACACACACACACACACACACACACACACACACACTGTATTATTGCTTGGCCGATATGCCTGGTGTTGGTTTAATGGTTAGGGTGGTTGGCTTGGGATCCTCGGGTCCTGAGTTCAAACCCCACTCATGGATGGATATGGGTAATTCTTCAGAAATTGGCAGATTCAGGTCAGGTATGGGAGCATGTGCCAGAACAGCGCGTCGCTGCGTCCACTTTCCGCCGGTACTCCAGGGGCCTCCGTCTGGCCATCCCCCAGGCAGATGCCAGGCCCATCCCCATCTCCTTG
>BROF01002747.1:93394-111468 GCA_024346535.1 Eptatretus burgeri | reverse complement strand
ATATATATATATATATATATATATATATATATATCTTAATAATTGGCCCTTTAAGAGCAAAAGGACAGACATGATTGGGACAGTTATGTGTGCATTAATAAGTTGTCTGCTTTCATGATTCTTTCAAGTCTGCTGGTCAGATTAACGGTGCGGGAAGGGAGGGTAAGGATTGAGAGGGTGAACGGAAGGGAGTATAGAAGGGGCCGGAGTAGGGAGGGGGCAACTAGGGTCACCGGAATGTCTGCAACCTCTTTGCAAGAAAGGGCAGAGGTCAGAGGTGACTGCAGCCATGTGAGAGAGGGAAGTAATGGGGGTGCCTGGGCAGTGCCCCAACCACGTCCTCAAACACCTCTATTCCAAACCCCACCACCTTCTTCTCCTTGGTACTCAAAAGCCCTTTGGTTATTTACCCCCATTTTCTTTTCCCTTCACCCTCTTCCACCATCGCCTTCCCTTCTCCCTCCATCGTGGGAGGCTGAGTCTGTGTGCCAAAGGACTGACTGAAGCTTTGATCCAAAAAGGTTCACACCCTCATCTTCGGTTCGACGAGACGAGCCACTTTTGCGGCGCGAAGCACAATAGGCCATGAGGGAAGGGCCTTGAATTGACATGAGCATTATGGAATCATGGGAGGCTCCGGAGGCACTGTGACGTTCACCGGGATACGACAAGTTTCCAAACGCACAACCGTCACCTGAAGCCAAAATCTGAAGTTCTTCGTATTCTTGTGACGTTTTAATTCAAGCCACATCATGCTCGTTTGTTTGCACACTTGCCTCTGAGCTATCAAGTTTTCAATTCAACTTGTGGTCTTGGCAGGAGCATAGTCAGGCACGTTGTCCTACAAAGGGAAGGGTAATAAGCCGGCTGGTACATCTACAGCCACATTGAGTAGCCTTTGAGTGTGCTCACACCAAAATGGGATTAGACGATTCTGCGTAAGCGAAGCCAATGAGATGTACACGTTGAGTGTTTTATGTAAAACATACAGAAGTCAAAATTGGAAATGTTAGCTTCAAGTATCGAAATAGAAAAATCGACGTGATGGGTCAAAATGTCTCCCATCTTAAGTTCCTTTTGAACAAGCTGCGCGACCAAATATCTTGAAACACCACTTTCCAGTTGTGAGAAATGCCCACCCAAGTATGTGATTTGAAAAACTGTAACATCAACAAACACAATAAATAGCCAGGGAATTGCTGTGCCATTGTTCATTATAACCAAGTGAATTACAAGAGTGCACAGAGATACCCAACAAGGATGATAATTATCTGGATGAGCAAAATTATAATTTGCTGGCACATCGAGTGAATTCCTTCATCGGGATGATCTCCAACATTCTATCAAATCTCAACTCAACTTGGTGAGTGAATAGTACATTTAATTTTCATCATCAATCAAACAAGTTCACCTGCATGTTGATGCGTCTCTCCCTTCAAGTGCCCAAACATATCCCACATTATCTTGGTCAAACAGGAAACCTGTTGCTCCTCGATAACCTTTGATCCAACAACATTCCCATATTAACGCGTTGAATTGTTCTTCAAAGCCACTAGTAGTTGCTGCAGACTTGCAATAACCAAAACATGGCAATGTAAACTCACATAGAATCATTTAAAGGCTTTCATGGAAGTACATAATTTATGAATGTATCTTAAAAATTAAGTTCATGGACAGGTTGTAATAAAATACGCACACATACTTGCGGTTCATTTTACTTTCGATGCACGAATCGGGGAAAAAAATCTCTCGGGAAGGTCTTCATGATATTTAACCTCAACAGTCGCATGGTCTTGCCATTGTATACGAACGAGGATACTTTCATTTTGGCAGCCTGCTCCAGCAATCCTATACAACAACGGAATGATTACAATTGGGACAAACACACACGGTTGGCCATCATTTCGAAATGAAAATGGCTTTCGGTAATCAGATAGGTGTAAGTGACATTACCAATAAACAGCTGCATCGGTTGCCTCGGCCGGAAAGAACTTGACACTTTGTTGTCACTTTCGACCAACCGTGATAAACACATCCGGCGTCTTGCATATGCTACAGGTCGTTGGAAGACATGTTTCATTCTGGCTGGAGGACATGTTTCATTCTGGCTGGAGGGCATGTTTCATTCTGGCTGGGGGGGCATGTTTCATTCTTGCTGGAGTGCATGTTTCATTCTGGATGGGGGGAATGTTTCATTCTGGCTGGAGGACATGTTTCATTCTGGCTGGAGGGCATGTTTCATTCTGGCTGGAGGGCATGTTTCATTCTGGCTGGAGGGCATGTTTCATTCTGGCTGGAGGGCATGTTTCATTCTGGCTGGGGGGCATGTTTCATTCTGGCTGGAGCGCATGTTTCATTCTGGATGGGGGGGATGTTTCATTCTGCCTGGAAGACATGTTTCATTCTGGCGAGTGCATCACTTGGGAGGACATGTTTCATTCTGGACGGTGCATCATTTCAAAGGACATGTTTCATTCTGGCTAGTGCATCACTTGGGAGGACATGTTTCATTCTTGCTAGTGCATCACTTGGGAGGACATGTTTCATTCTTGCTAGTGCATCACTTGGGAGGACATGTTTCATTCTTGCTAGTGCATCACTTGGGAGGACATGTTTTATTCTTGCTGGAAGATAAGTTTGTCAGATTGAACATATGCCTCTTTGCACTTGGTGGGCTATCAGATGCCTCCTCGGGTGTGTGTGTGTGTGTGTGTGTCACACTTGGACTCACGCCTGATTGTTCAGGTTCAGTAGGGATTTCATAATAACGAGCACAAAGTTTCACACCCTTTTCAATTTTCCTCTTGTTGGTACATTGAGAGTTCCTTTGGTTTCCATATACCGGCATGACATCTCATGGTGGTATGGTCCACATGTCCCGAGGTTCGACTACAATGAGTTTCTCGGCCCCATCGATGTTTATTCACCGGTTAACACACTCACATGCTCCCCACCAACCTACACCAGTAGAAGAGCTGACTTTGGAGAATATATATATATATATATCGAACAATTCATTTTTCGAGTTGATTTCTCAACAATACATTGCTCACTGGGCACTGCCACCTTGAATGCAATTTCCCTCAGTGGAGCACTCGGTGACCTCACCTCGCCTCAACTTGATATTTGATTGGTCCATCGCAAAGTCTCAGTTGAGCAATTTCCCACCTTCAGTTGAGGAATCCTTTCTCGTACCCATGCAAGTTTCGCTTGTGGCAACAAGTCATTGAACGATGTAAACCACAAACACACCATTCGTCTCACCTGAAGGGGTTGTGTGTGTGTGTGTGTGTGTGTGTGTGTGTGTGTGTGTGTGTGTGCGCGCGCGCATGCGTGTGTGCAAAGAAAGCTGCATAAAGCAACCATGAAAAGCTACACAAGCATTCTTTGGCAATAAGAGCATGGGAGGAGTCGATTTATTTGTATAATCCTGGCCTCCTCAGTTTAATTGATTTGGTGAGAGCTAATTGATTATTCCCTCCATTCACAGGTGAGAGATGTGGATGGGTCTTCGTTTTTAGTTTACCTGGAGTTTAGTCAGGTGAGCTTATGCGATCGAGCAGTGTCGGTAGGTGAGTCAGTCAGTCCATAAACACTTCAGCCATTATTGCTTGAAACAAACACGATTTTGATGAAACTTGGCCACAAGCTTCATATCTGATGCCTAACGAAGATACATTGACCGCATCAAAATCTGCACTCATTAACAGATCTACGGGGGGAGGGGACGGGGCGGGGTGTTGAACCCCCTAAAATAGGCATTTGATCTCTTCTCCGAAAGTACACACACGATTATGATGAAAGTTGACCACAACCTTCATCACCCGTGATGTACCAAAGTGTATTGGGGAGCATTTGAGAAATGCCAGATTTCAATTTTTTTTCCCCATGGAGCGGTTTCAGGGATAGAGGTCCAAAGTTTTTCCTTTTTTCCAACATGGCTGCCACATAATGTTACCGATGACATCATAATTATCATGAAACATTCTACATGAGCAGTTGTACCTATGGTGAAAACTTCGTGCCAATCAGATAAGCGGTTGCACAGAAAACAAAGAAAATTAGCATGGACCGATGGACGGACGTATGTACAACCCGAAAACATAATTCCTCCGGCAACTTCATCAGCGAATGCATAAAAATATTTTTACCCATAATTTCCCCCTCAACCCCCTCCCCTCGAAGTTTGGGCCCAAGGCCCATGCATAGTTGGCCTATGCGGTAATTTTGCCCAGAATATGTGTGTATATAATATTGTTACGTATAATACGTATCACCTATTAATATGTATGCATATAATATGTATATGTTAACTATAATATGTGTATAATCACATATCAATATGTATGCATATAATATGTATAATATGTGTGTATATAATATCTCTGGGTGTTATTAGAGAACCACGTCAGCGTCATCGAGTCTGGCATTTCACTCAAGCCAACTGGCAGGGACTTCAAGCAGCCATCAAACTTTTAGACTGGTTTCCCATTTCTACTTTTTCAAACATCAACTCGTCCTAGGAATTCTTTCAAAGAAACTTGCTCTCTCTCTCTCTCTTTCATGCACAGATTTATCCCATCTCGTCTTCAGTTGTCCCACCGTTCCTCCCACCCATGGTACACTGAAGCTGGTGGCGATGCAGTTGTCCTGAAACAACTTGCCTTCGCCTGATGGAAGGCAAATCCGACTGAAGGTAATCTCAGTTCCTTCCACAAAGCTAGGAACAAATGTGTGTCTACCCTCAGGAGAGCCAGGAAACAACATCTTTCTAATCTCGTCTCAAATCTGTCTCCCTCCTCCAAATCCTGGTGGCATCTAGTTAAGTCTGTTTCTGGTGTATGTTCCCCCTCCATCCCCTCCCTTACCTCAAATGACTGTACAGCTGACAGTGCCCGTGAAAAGGCTGAATGCCTAAACTCTGTGTTTGCATCAAAATCTTGAGTCCCAAACCCATCGCTTTCTCTACCCACCTTACCCAGTCGCACCCAACTGTTCCTGGACTCTGTGTCCTTTTCTCCTGACAAAGTGGAGCGTTTGCTGTCAAACCTCGACTCAGATTCTGCAACCGGTCCAGACGGCATCAGCCCACGTGTCCTCAAAGCCTGCTCTGCTGCTCCTGCTCACCCTCTCTCTCTGTTCTATTCACCCTCTCATTTGCTCAAGGTTACCTGCTATCTGCTTGGAAATCAGAAAACATTACCGCTCTGCATGAAAAAGGTGCAAAAACAGATCCCTGCAACTACAGACCAGTCAGCCTTCTGCCAATCATCAGCAAGGTTATGTAATCCATCATCGCTTCAGACATTAAATCCTTCCTCTTCTCCAATGGTTTGATTTCTGATCACCAATTTGGATTCAGACCAGGTTACTCTAACCTGGACATGCTGCTTTTGCTTTCCCAACAATGCATGGAGGTAGTTAATGCCAGACATGAAATCAGAGCCATCTCCCTAGACATATCACAAGCTTTCAACACGGTCTTGCACCCTGCCCTGTTCACCAATTTCTCTTCTTATGGTATCCAAGACCATCTCCACTCATGGCTCGTGGACTTCCTCTCCTGTCACAGTCTGAGTGGCTCTTAATGGAGTTCTCTAATCCCCTCTTCCTGTTCAGGCTGGAGTTCCTCAAGGCAGTGTTCTTGGCCCTGTGCTTTTTCATGGTTTTCATCAATGATATCTCAGATTCCCTGGAAAATCCTCTTTATCTCTTTGCTGATGATTCCACCCTTTGCTGTACCATGTATCATCCCTCAGATCAGCAAGCAGCAGCCTCTTCACTCTCTGCAGAGCTTGACAAAATCACAAGCTCATCACACTTGCAACATGTTTTTCAATCCTGACAAATCTCACACACTCATTATATCTCTCCAAAAGGACCATCTGGAACCCCCCCCCCCCAAACAATCTACTTACTCAACAATCTTCTTGAATAAGCTCTGTCAATCAAGCTTTTGGGTCTCACTATCTGTCATGATCTTTCCTGGGAAAGCCACATTTCCAAGCTGGCCTCCAAAGCCAGTTGCCGACTGGGAATCCTCCGTTGTGCAAAGTCCTTCCTTGGCCTACCACCTCCCACCTTTCTCAGCTTCACGCTTTGGAAACAAAGGCATTTAGGATCATTGGTATCTCCCGTGATAAGGCTGAGTCTTTGGGTCTCTCACTTTCACCGCAGACAGGTCGGTTGTCTTACTGTCTTCTTCAGTCTCCTCTCCGGCCTTGACCCCCCCCCACACTCTTTCTGTGCTATGCCCCCATCCCTGTATGTCCACTAGCAACCCCCTTCTGGTGAAACTGCCAAAATTAAGAATCACTGCTCACCTTCACTCTTTCATTCCTCCTTTTTCCCACCTCTGGAACAAACTCCCTCACTCTCTTCAATCCTATTCTTCCCTCCAGGTCTTGAAAACAGCTGTTCACCACCATCTCATATCTTCCCCCATCCAAAACCACGATCTTTTCTACCCCCATTAATCTACCTCAAGCCCACCTCCTTCAAATTCCCTGCTTTCCTTCCTGAAAGTCCCTGTAGTGTCCATCTTGGTTCCCCGTGTTCCCCACCCCATCCATCTCCGTTCCACAGATCTCCTAATGTGTCTGATCCCCACTGTTTTGTGCTTCCCTCTCCTGCATCTCTTTGTTACATGTTGGCTCTTATACCAGCCTCGACAATGTATACAAAAAAAACAAAAACATGTTTAATATGTCACGAGCATAACCCGCGCTCTGCGCGACATGTTGGGGTGGGTGTGTTTGAAAAAGGAACTGATGCAGAGTATCAGTAGTAATTTTACTATAATGCAGTAAGTGGAATACGATTTCACTGTTTCAGAACCATTTTATTTACTTTTTTTTGTACCATGCACCTCATATGGTCTTTGAGATCATGTAAGCCGAATATCACGTCACTCGAGCGCAGAACAAAGTCGAAGATAGCGCGACACGAAACCACAAACTCGGAAATAATATATAAGATGTATAACATGTGTATGATGACATCAATATGGATGTACATTATGTCTCATATAATAGGTGTATAACCAAGGTGTATATAATTTGTCATGTATAATATGTGTATGATCATATATCAAAATGTGTGTATAATTTGTGAACACTCACGATTTGTGCGTGTGTATGTGTGTGTGTGTGTGTGTGTGTGTGTGTGTGTGTGTGTGAGTGAGTGAGAGAGATAGAATTGTTAGGAACAGAAAATGAAAAGAACGAGGTGTGTGTCTGTATTTGTGTCTCATGTGTCATTTCATGTTGGTAAGTGTACTGTAAGACAATGGCAGAACCGGTGGATTGGTGGACTTTTGGTGCACTGGAGAGTCTTGAGTTTCTCCATGAGCCATGAGAGGATGACTGGCCTGAGCTGAACAGTTTATTTGGAAAAATTTTGGGTGCAAGCACACATTGGCGTGCTCTTCGTGAAAGACACCATATGATCTTTAACGTCCACCAACTAATGCTCGCAGATGGGTCTCCTTAACATCCCATCCAAAGGATGTCACACTTTGTAAAGCTTGTACAGAGGTTCAAAATACCAGGATGGTATCCCATCTGCGAAATACTCGGATGACACTTTGTAGCCAGCTTGGTTGGAAATCAAACCCACAAGAGGCATGTCGAAGGTGAGTACAACAAAATTTTACTGGTAATTAACAAGTAGTGGCAATACCCCGGTTACAATGACCTGCAAGAATAATGATACTGAGGAGAAAGTCAACGTGGGACAGAATCAGCAAAACTTAGCAATGAACCAATGTTAGAGCAAATATCTCTTTTGGGGGGTAACCCCCCTTTACACCCCCTTGGACCTCGATTTTTCATCTTAATTTTTTTTTTTCTTATTGTCATGAACAAACTTTGGTACATCATGGGTGATGAAGGTTGTGGTCAAGTTTCATCGAAATCGTATGTGGAGTTTCAGAGAAGAAGTTGCAAGTTTTGTGGACGGATGGACGGACGACACACCATCCCATAAGCTCCCCGGAATTACGTTCCAGGTGAGCTAAAAATCAAAGCTTGGGAATGATGATGATGATGGTGGAAGAGAGTGTTTGCATTGCATCAAACCCTTTCTGCATTGACATTAAACATTTGAATTGCATTTGGGACAAATGATTGTCTAAACTCTAAAATGACGTCAAACAATGTTGCATTATCATGTGAACCTTAAATACAACAGGTTTCTCATACAATGTACAGATTGAGGGAAGGTTTGTCCATATTACTCACTGGACAACCTTCCTGGGTCTTTCCAATTCCTTTACATTCTCTTTTAACAAATCACCAAATGTACATAACAAACTGAAAGTAAGAATTCTTTGGATCAAAGACTGATAGAAAATAATCAATATTTTAGTATTGATGTGAAACTCTTTCAATTTTATTAAAAAGTACAATCTTTGGTTTGGTTTACCAGCCAACACTTGGGTATTCTTGGGAAACCTATGTCCAAATATTGATCCTCAGAAACTTGTTCTGGACTATGATCATGAATAATCAAAGGGTCATGGCCATCTGCTTCAAATCAAATCAAAGGGTCAAATCATTTCCTTTGTCTCGTTGACATTAAGAACTAGATAATGACGTCATACCAGTCTTCAAACTTCCGAACTTCGTTCACATATTCATGCTTATCATTCAGTCGGAACCCCCTAATTACTGCATCACCTGCATTTTGCTAAAACTACAATGAGGACTTTAAACTGCAGCATCACTTGTGCACAAAGAAAAAAAAAATATGGGAACCCTCTCAACCTTGTGGTGTACCGAAACCCAAAACCCCAACACCAATGTTTCAGTGTTGAACGTTTGAAAAATGAATAGTTGGACCCTTGTTTGAAAGTTTATTTATCATTGACTTACCACATTTGTAAATCATTAGCTAGGGTGATAGAAAATAAAGTAACAAATGAGCTTTTGATTGAATGTAAGTGAATAATGGGTTGGCAGTGCCACGGCAACCACATGCCTCTGTGCCCTTTCACCTGTGACATACATGGCCATCCATTTGAACCCTCAAAAGACACTTCACAGGTAAGGAAGCAGAATTTTATGTTGTTTTATTCCAAACCTCAACTGTAAATTTTGATTAGTAAAATTATAACTGCCTTTGGAGTTGTTTTGAACCCTTAACATTTCATAACATCACATTGTCAAACATTTAATCTCCAAGGCTTTGTTGTTTTCCCATTGTGCGCCCTTCCTCTCGTTTTAAACCTCTGTACGAGCTACTTCAGTCGCCATTTACTGTTCTCGTGGAAAATAAAACGATACCTTGTTCTTATGCTGCACACAAGCTTTGAAGGTGGAAATGTGCTTTAGAAAGAGTCTGAAGTTTAAGCGCTGATGGAAAAAGATGATTTCAGAGCAAACGCAGCTGGACATGGTGGTGGCAGGGAGAGTGGAGGGGGGGGGGGGGCAGGGAGAAGAAAGAGGGGTGAGGAGGGAGTAGTGGTATGGGTCAATGCTAACTCATTGCCAGTATTTACTCAGTGATTATTATCAATATTGATAAAATAGGTAATGTAGACACTAACTCAGTTGTCCTTCTCCTGGTAGCATTGTATTGAAAAGAAAGAGCATGATCAAATAATAATGTACTGTCACCGATCCCTTCATCCCAAAAACTCGATGTACCCCCCAAATTTGCTTGGCTGCACTAATCTTCTTGTCATCCAAACTCTTCCTCTGAAATATTCACTAAACTGAATTTATTAGCAGAGAATGGCTTTCTAGTCTTCCGGGGCCACGTGCTATGCCGAGAATCAAAGGAAGAGCGGTGGTACTTGAGCAAAAGAAGCTTTCATGTGTTTGGTGCACTCCACCATGTTTTTGGCCAAAAAAATCATTTTCCAAGGCTCATAAATACTCCAACTTCGTCTTGAAATTGCCCATGAATTGTGGGAAAAGGTAATGCGCAGAAAAGTTGAAGTTGATTGAGATTTTGTGTCACGGTTGCTATTTTCTTTGCTCTGCCGTTTGAGGTGCACCATTAGGCCACCATAACAGTTGCACACGAGGAAAAGTCGTCAACGCTATGCTGGAGCCATCCGAGGAATTTGACGTTGGTCCGTGCAGAGGCGACCACATGGCTTCGACTTATAACCTTGACAGGCATGTGGTTATTACCTTAGCCAGAGGAGACGGTATTGCATTTGGGTCCGTTTGTCTGTTTGTTTGTCCGCACAGAACTTTGTGTTTTTCTCTGCATCTGTTTGTCGGATTGACATGAATTTTTCACCGTAGGAGTGACGACTCATGTAGGTTGTTAAAATGATAATTATGACGTAGTTCACGTGGTGTGGCAGCCATGTTGAAAAAAAAAGGAAAAACTTTGGACCTTTGTCGCTCTGAAATGGCACCAAGGAAAACAAAATTGAAACTTGGCTCACGGCAAGTACTCCTCATGAGGAACGTGTGCTTTAAATTTTTTATCTTTATTTTGATGATGTCATAGGTGCCTTCGTTATGATCACATCCTAATTTCATATAGAGAACACTACAGCCGATCAGTATGAAAATTGTTGTGGGTCATCTGGGGATAAATTGGTCCGCAGGAAAAAAACTTGATGATGTCATCGGTCACATGGTTTGGCAGTCATGTTGGATTTACCCAAAAACCTTAAAAAATATCTTCTCCAGAACAATTGGACAGATCGAGGGGAAACTTCACACACAAATCCCCCAAGCCTTGGAGATACCAGGGTGTTCACAATTCTTTCTCTTGAACTGCTTCATCTATTGACACGGAACATCACAATTATGATCTTGCAGTGATGGGGAATATGTTTTAAATTTCAACCTGATCGGATGCATGGTCTGGCAGCCAGAATTACTTAATTTTCTTGATCTTGGTTATTTTTGATATATATATATATATATATATATATATATATATATATATATATATATATATATATATATATATTGTTACAGATTTCCATCAGCGTCCGCGTTCGCATGACCGCTTCAGTCAAATTGCAGTTGCGCGCCCACAGAAGGCCGGAATCTAGTCGTAGCTTTCCGGACAACCCCGGAAACCAGCTACGGGTGCCTTTTAATGCACCATAAACTTGTCAATATTCTGTCCACGCGCTACAGGGTTAATCGCCGAATTGTCGATATACCTAACTATTCGCGCGGACAGAAATACCGAGTTTATACCTCGACGGAAACTTGTATGAAACGAGCCGTTAGGCGGGCTCGTCCCACGTGCGTTTGGCCGAGCAGTTTTAAATCGCCAAGTTCCGTCGGACCAGATTATCACTTTCATCGGCTTTAATAGCCGGTTAATTCCCCGAACGCGTAGTGGCTGGCAGTCAATGTAAGGAAAATGACGCAAACGAGCAGATCGACATTTAAACAATGGAGCATTTATTTACAATAAGCACGTAAGCAGTCAATGAATGGGGGGATGGGGACATGACACGAGCAAAAAGCCTACAGCCGAGGTCAATGCAAGAATGTACACGCAATCATGCACTTAATCACAATTCCTACTTAAAGAGACAAGGCGCCACAGACTTCCATACAAAACGCGAGGAAAAGAAATAGGGCTCGTGAGCCTTTAATGGTACTCAGAGCCGGGATGACCGAAGGACTCCAAGAGACCAGGCTGGTTACCTGGCCGCCCCTTGGTGGCAACTCGACGGTCTTCGGGTCGGCGACCCCTGTGTCTCTGTTCCACCTGGGGCGTTGCAAAACGCGCCAGTCACTTGAGTGGCTTAAGCAGCTTGGTGGGCGGCTCTCCTGGGGCGCTTGGCCTTCCCTGCAGCCTGGTCGATCGTGCCTGGCCGATGACGCTTCAGAGGAGTGAACGGGCCTTGCTCTCTTAGAGTTGATGCTCTTTTAGGACCCGTTCACTCCTCAGCGCCGCTCGAAGCTCTCAGGGCCGTCTGCCCGGACCGCGACGCAGCTTGCTCGACTGCGACTCTCCACGCTCAACTGGCCCACGGAACTGAACCACTTGACTTCTCCCATTGCGTCTCGATCCCTCCAACTCCAACTGGCTCTTGGCGCTCAACTCCAACTGGCTCTTGGCGCTCAACTCCAACTGGCTCTTGGGACGCGACTCCGCCCTTTTTAATCGGGTGGGGGTGCCCGCCCTTCGAACCTTCATCCGAGGCTGCCTCCGCCTACTTTCACCTCTGCCCTTTCACCCCTGGTGGAAACCCCATTTCTGATTGGCCAGTCCTTTCCAAGGCAGACCGCATCTTGATCCGAATATGCAAATCAGCCGTTTCATGGCTGTTTGCACACGGACGTTCTGATTGGCCAGTCCTTTCCTAGGAGAGCTCATCTTGATCCGAATATGCAAATCAGCCGTTTCACGGCTTGTTTGCACACGGACGGTGGAATGTGACCTCCAATGCGGCACGGCGTGTCTGTGTCAACGGCATTTTGCCGCTGTCGCTGAAGAGGGCGTGATGGTGTCGCGATGTTGATGGCGCTGTCAAGAAGATGGCGGTGTTGTGGAGTTGATGGCATTGTTAAGATGTTGGCGGTGTTGTGGAGTTGATAGCGTTGTTAAGATGTTGTTGAAAATAAAAGACAGAAAAGAATAACGGCAACCTCAAAGATTCACAGCCCGGCACACGAACAAAACCCATTATACATCGGTGGGGGAATCTAACCTGACACACATACTTATCGAAATAACTGATCTCTGGGGAACCTGAATGGTGTTCTCTGAATTTCCACAACCGTAACAATATATGTTTTTTTTAATTTTAAATAATGTTCACTTGGCTGTGCCTGGATGTGTTTGAGGGTGGAGGAGTAGCAGCTGAAATGTGAATCCTATCCAGATTCCTCCTGATGACTTCATCTTTGCTTTTTGCTTGTTCAGGTTCCTTCTGATAACTTCAATGCAGGATTTTACCTATTTGGTCTTCCATTTGATCTGAATTGAATATATTTTAATCCAATTCTGAATTCAATTGAATAACAACAAACGTCTTTGGTCAGGGTCAACTGTCCGATCAAAGTGGGACATCTTGGAACCCGGTCATCACTGCCAGAAGTTATAAAGTGGTAGTTCTCGTAATGTCTTATAAATCAACACACCAGTACACAAACACCACACAAAATACACTCCACAAACACCACAAAAAACAAGTCCTGTTAAGGGTCTTCAATCTCCGATTGCTCTTTTTATTGTTTTTATTACGTAATAGCACTATAAAGACACATTCGCTGAAAAGTATGAATCCACTTTCATTAATTTGTCATTCAAAAACAAAATTCTAAGTCGGATTTCAAAAATTGCAGAAGATGTGAATGCGTAGATCAAGGGGAAAGGACAACAGCATGGTTGTGTCCATCACCGCTCAATAAACATGACTCGAGAGCCAGTCGCATGTTGCCGTCAAAACCCGCTTGAGAAGCAAAGCAGCTCATGGATTTACCAGATGCTCATTCACATGTTGGCTGTTCACATTCAGCTGAGTAAAAATACTCTGCTGGGATGTAGTACAAATGTGTGCACTGTGCATAGCCTGATGAGCATGTACATCTCTCTCTGTCCACTTCTGATTACTTCAGCATGGCTTGGCTGTAAGCTTGAACTTCGTGAAACTCAGGCTGTGCTTTCAGAGCTTCACCCACATTATCGTGGAAAACTCTGACTGCCACGTAAACCCCATGACTACAACTGCTTCTGTTTCTATAATCGTGCTCTACAAACCGGCACTTCTGTGCACCACCTTTTTATCCCAAACCCAGGTGATTCCCGTAACCCTCACCAAACAGGTGAGATTTCGACTATGGTGTGTCTGTGCCATCTGCTTCCTAACATTCTACTAATCTTCATATAAACTATGCCTTAACTCAAAATTAAACAATTGTTCTCAACCGTAGATGTGCTAAATTACCAACTGATGAAATAATCAAACATTCACTTTTTACCGAAAACGGTACAAACATTGACGGCTCATGAACCCCATTCTCTACCAGCCAATGAAGCAAACTGGTATTAAAATACATAACTGAAGGTAATTAATGGGAATTTAAATTTAAGTAACAACATGGATGGATGGTGATGCAATGTGATCAAATTGTGGAATTTCATCGAGAGTGGATCGTCTTCACTAAAGGGAAAACGGTCGAAACTCAAACATAGGTCCTTATCTCGTCCCAATCTGCTGTTATAACTCTTACAAATATAATTTGTAGAATTCAGAAGCATCACTGAAATTGTTACAAATGTACATGTAAACATTTATTTGAGTCAAAGTGAGAAGAAATTTTTTGGGAGGAAAAGACAGCTTGCAGTACCATTTTAGGTGAACCTGGTGAAACTTGTAACACTTCTAAAATGTTGATGGATCTTCACCATCCACCAACTAATGCTGGCAGATGGGATACCTAGTTTAACGTCCATCCGAGGGACAAGCACACACATTGATGAATCACCCTGTCTGTGAAACACCAGGATGACAGTATTTAGCTGGGTGGGGATTCTAACCCAGGCTAGAAAGCTTAGAGGTGAGTGTACGCCTCTCTAGGATATTATATGCTTATAGCTTTCTGATAAAATAAGTATATCATGGGTAACGTGCTGATAGCTTACTGCTCCAATCAATATAGCAATCAATCAATTTCATATATATATATATATACATATATATATATATATATATATATATATATATATATATATATATACTTATATGTAGTAACGTGGTGATTGCTTCCTTTTACAATAGATATATCAATCAATATCTTATATTGATGGCAATATTCTGATCGATATATTGATTGTAACAGTTATCTATCAATCAATTTCCAAATCGATGGTAACATGCTAATAGCACACTGACACAATAAATATATCAATTAGTCAATGAATTTCTAAGATAGATGGTAACATGTTGATAGCTTGCTGTTATAATCACTATATCAATCAATTTCTTATATCGATGGTAACACACTGATAGCTTGCTGCTCCAATCGATATATCAATCAATCAATTTCTTAGATAGATGGTAACATGGTGATAGCTTACTGACACAATAAATATATTAAGCAATCAATGAATTTCTAAGAGAGATGGTAACAGCTTACTGTTACAATCAAAATAATCAATCAATCAAGTTCTTAGATAGTAACATGCTGATTGCTTACTGTTACGATAAATATCAATCAATCAATTTCATAGATAGTTGGTAACATGCTGATTGATATATTTATCACAATAGTAAGCTATCAATCAATCAATTTCTTAGATAGATTGTTACATGCTGATAGTTTGCTGTAACAATAACTACAGGTAGTGGATAAAAAAAATGGAAACACCAATATCAAGTCACTTAATATGGTGTTGGGCCAGCACGTGCGGCCAGTTCGGCCTGTATGCGCCGTGGCATAGAGTCCATCAGCGTCTGGACTTCTGCAGGATGGACACAGCACCATTCGTCCACGATATAGTCAATCAATTCACACTTGTTTGACGGAGGTGAAAAACACTGTCTCAGGCATCGTTTCAGAATATCCTATAAATGCTCGATTTGGGTTCAGATCTGGTGACTGAGAAGGCCATGACATGTGGATAACATCACTGTCACGCTCATCAAATCAATGGGTGACCACACAGACTCTGTGGAGGGGGGTTTTGGGGTTTCTCCTCTTGCAGCCATGCTAGCCATAATTATAGCCAACTAGGCCTGTGCAGCATTTTTATACATGACCCTTAGCATGTGTGGATGTAATTTGCTTAATACATGGGCCACACCTGTGTGGAACTCGTTGCTTGTTGTCCCTCATTTACGCAGGTGTTTCCATTTTTTTTGTCCACTACCTGTAATATCAACAATCAATTTCATATATATATATATATATATATATATATATATATATATATATATATATATATATATATATACACATATGTATCTGTAACGATTACATGAATCAATAATTTTATTACATGAATGGCAAAATCGATGGCTTACTATAACATTACAAAAGTTCAAAATGTACAAGATCTTTGTAATTGTGCAATAAACAAAGCACGAGTTGAATATAATGAGGATTCCTTTTCTCACCTGATGCTCTACCTCATCATGATTGATACAGGAATGTCGTCAAATGTTTCATGATCTGGACATGTGATCAAGTTAAAATGTTGTTCTTAAAGGAGGATGCTTGACATACAAATCGTTCATTTTCAAGAAAAATCAATGACGTCTGCATTCTTCACATTGTATCCACCCTATACCGGATCATGGTGAGGGGAGGGGGTAGATTCTTGTGTTTGGTGCTTTGAGGTCAGACTCGAGAGACAGTGGTCGGGTTGGGGGAGGGAGGCTGGAGTGTGACTCCCTCCCCCCCCTCTGGAATTGTCATGCAAAACTGCCGCCACCATTCAATTCCTTCCAAAACCTTCTGTTCTCCTCTGCTGGAAGCAAACTGGTAACCTTTGTGACTTTGTTCTCTTTTAGGTTTCTGAATGCTGTCTGGGTATGTTTCTTACCGACCTAGCTTCAATCACGACCCTGACAGCCACTCCCTGCTCACTCATTCCACAAATATGCCACGTCATGTCACCTTTAGCATGTGCTCTTAAGTTTAAATCATTGGGAATGGATTACAGGGAAATCACTGGAAAAATAAAATAAAAGCATTCGTTTTCTGATGCACAACCGTGTTTTTAATCAAGTTAAATCAAATCAATCAAGTTTTTTCAAGTCAATTTCAAGTCAAGTCAAATCAAATCAATCAAGATCAAATCAATCAAAAAATCAAGTTTTTAATCAAATCAACACAATTAAATCTGTGTTTTTGTATCAAGGTCCAGGTAAGAAAGATAATGAAACTCAATTTATTACACTTCATAATATATTAAAAAAATACTCTTTCTGAAGTGGCTCTTTTTGAAAAACAACTCAGCTTCGTTTAATTGAGCAGTCATTTTAAATTTAATTTTGCTGGTTATATGTTGGGCTATGGACTTACTGATAGATCATCAAACTCTTGCCTAACCCTGTGTGGCTCGTTATTTGCATCGTCGTTTCACTTCGACACTTTATCACAGATACAAATTATAAATACAACACAAATGGGATTAGAACCACAATTACAAAATTCATAAAGCCATTGCTGTCCTCCTGGGAGAGAACGACACAACAAAGAATTCCTCATCAGAGAGGCCTCCACAGGGCATCCTCATCAGAGGGGTCTCCACAGGGCATCCTCATCAGAGGAGTCTCCACAGGGCATTCCTCATCAGAGAGGCATCCACAGGGCAATTCCTCATCAGAGGGGTCTCCACAGGGCATTCCTCATCAGAGGGGACTCCACAGGGCATTCCTCATCAGAGAGGCCTCCACAGGGCAATCCTCATCAGAGAGGCCTCCACAGGGAGTTCCTCATCAGATGGGTCTCCGCAGGGAATTCCTCATCAGAGAGGCCTCCACAGGGAGTTCCTCATCATAGGGGTCTCCACAGGGCATTCCTCATCAGTGGGGTCTCCACAGGGAATTCCTCATCAGAGGGGTCTCCACAGGGCATTCCTCATCAGAGAGGTCACCACAGGGCATTCCTCATCAGAGAGGTCACCACAGGGCATTCCTCATCAGAGAGGTCTCCACAAGGCATTCCTCATCAGAGAGGTCTCCACAGGGCATTCCTCATCAGAGGGGACTCCACAGGGCATTCATCAGAGATGTCTCCACAAGGCATTCATCAGAGATGTCTCCACGGGGTTTTCCTCATCAGAGAGGTCTCCACAAGGCTTTCCTCATCAGAGAGGCCTCCACAGGGCTTTCCTCATCAGAGAGGTCTCCACAAGGCTTTCCTCATCAGAGAGGTCTCCACTTGGCTTTCCTCATCAGAGAGGTCTCCACAAGGCATTCATCAGAGGGGTCTCCACAGGGCATTCCTCATCAGAGGGTCCACAAGGCATTCCTCATCAGAAGGTTTTATCACACCGCCTTCCATTCCCCTCATGCTGCCTTCCGTTCCCCTCATGCTGCCTTCCGTTCCCCTCATGCCGCCTTCCGTTCCCCTCATGTTGCCTTCCGTTCCCCTCATGCTGCCTTCCCTCCCCCTCCCTTCACACTTACA
>BROF01002747.1:58119-73194 GCA_024346535.1 Eptatretus burgeri | reverse complement strand
CGGTAACTTGAAATCGCGTGAAATCAATTTCATCCTCTCCCCTACGATTTCAGATTACCCCCCTCAAAACATTTATTTATGTATGTTTATTTACAAAAAATAGTAATTCTATTGATATTGAAAACTAATTAGGGAAAAACCATTGACAGCCAGGGCCCGATAAACCACTAGGCCCGTGAGGCCCGGGACTTGGCCTACGAAGACCTTAATCCGGCCCTGATGACCGCCTTTAAAGAGTTTGCAATGAACTTTGATTTTATTATGAATGATTTTATTTTAATATTGTTATTAATTGAAATCAGTATTTCTCATACAGTTATAGTTATTATACTTTTTCCTTCTAAATTTCTCTTGTTAGGTTGAATCTTGGTATATATTGTGTTTGTATATAATATGTCATGCACTTTGAACAAGTGTATGAGTGGTTTTAATAAAATTAACATTTTTGTAACATTTTTTATGTTTCCAGACTTTGAGACGAGCTTTCAATCTTGTATGTTTTACGTGTTCTATTCAATAAACGTATCATGAGTTGTGGGCAGAAGAATTTATCATTTCAGCTAAATCAGGGAGGGGGGTAATGTCAAAGTGTGGGGGTAATATGAAATCGGGTTCAGGCTACCCCCAGGGGTAACTTGAAATCGATTTCAGATTACCGGGAGGTAACTTGAAAGGGGGTAGCTGGATGTCTTTACACCGGGTCTCACTCTTCGCCCCTGAGCGACCTTATACCACTTCGATTACTTTCACTTGTCATAACTATAGCCAAACTACTCAATCAAAACACACCTCATTCCCTTAACCCAGAGCACCACCTTCTCTCCCCGCCTCTTCGACCCTCTCCCAGCAAGACTGTCTAGACCACTCCATCACTCTCCCCTCCGTACCAAATCAGCGTCAATTTGGAGATTTACAACCCAGGCGGCTGCTTATCATGGATTGCCTCTCTCTCTCTCTCTCTCTCTCTCTCTCTCTCTCTCTCTCTCTCTCTCTCTCTCTCTCTCGCTCGCTCGCTCGCTCGCTCGCTCGCTCTCTCGCTCTCTCGCTCTCTCTCACAAGAGCAGGAATTATTATCAACATGATGTCAGGGAATCTTCTTATATCTAAAATGCTCTTTGCACACACCTGTACTTTGGAGGTGAGGGCAACAAATTAATTTTCAGGCATGTCTTCAGCAATGCCCTCCTTAAATGGTAGCAGGTTTTAACTTGATCATGAGATGTTTGTGAATCACTCAAGAAGTTTGAATAATTTTACCAATCACTTTCGATTTTCGAATTTGATTTAGTTTATTTCTCATTTGTTTGTGCCATATTAGAGGCAAACCAGACAGAGCCAAGATGTTGAAAACTTGAGGGAGTGAAAGGGTCAACCTGTCGGAAAGAGTGCCCAAAGGTACGAGTCTGCCACCCGAGTGTGTCGTCATAATTGGACTTCTCCGGTGAGCATGGTGCTGAAAGTTCCTGTTCGTGCTGTTGATGTAAAATCAAATCGACTTCACTTCTGATTATATTCTTTTAACATTGACCATCTTGAGCTTGAAGGGTTCCCGAACTACTACATCCTTGAGAAGGCTTGGGGGGGGGAGTTGTATACAGAGTCGAGGCTCGTGGAGGAGCAAGAACACAGAACGGACCAGGGCATAACATAACGAAAAGGACATGGAAGCAGAGGACGGACAAGCCAACAGCAGGGTAGATGGACAGGAGAGAAGGAGACCTGGGGGAAGAAAAGACAAAGAGAGGGAGAGTTCGACACAGGGGTGAACAAGTTGCAAACAAGCGCAAACTGTCAATCACAGAAGTGGAAAGCTGGGGAAGAAGCAGAAATCGAACAAAACTAGACAATTCAACATCACTACGTCGACCGATATGCCTCTGCCCACATTAAGTTTTTGCTTACTCTAACTTTGACCTAAAACTTCAAGACAATTTGACCTCAATATGTAATCTGTACATATGTATCATGGTACATTAGTCCATGAGCCAGACCAAAATTTGGTACCAAATTGCGAGATAAAACGAGACACCATTTTTTGAGTAGGTTATGACCACCAGTTTAAGAATCCACTTGCTTGCCATTTCAAAAGCGTAGCTTTCTTGGGGAAATCCGCTCGGGGGCGCTTTGAGGGGACAAAATACTGATTTTCTTTTTTTTTGCAGATTTTGTAACTAGATGCAATGGACAATCATCCTAAATCAAGTTGGAGGCTATATATGTAATGTACAAGGTAAAATTTTGACAAATTGTTTCAATTTTTTAGCTTAAATGAATAAAAATTACAAATTTCAAATGCGATTTTCTAAAAAATTCTATTTTTTCAAGCATAATCAAAACCTGACGGATGTTGACCCATGCTATGGATACTGGTCGTCTGTGAGAGTCGTGAGACATTGTATAGGTGTCGTTGCTGATCATCAAAATCAGTTGGAAATCCAAAAGGCGTCCAAGATGGCAACCAGAACTACATCATTGAGGTATGGATAATCTTCTTTTGTGTTTCGTCTCCAATGAATTTGGGTTCGAAGACGAGTATGGAATTTTTTCGAATTATGTGTCCATCTTACTTTTTTCTCAAGACTAAATTTGGCATTATTTTTCAGGTGAACGCAGAGTATGAACAGCATAAAAATGGACCCGACAAGCTCCCAACCTGCAAAGAGGCACAAGCCTGATTGTGGTGTTTGCATTCTTTGTAAAAGGGAAATTGCAGTAGAAAAATTAACTGGACCAAAAGACTTATCTTCATGGTTAACATTGCTTAATGCTGCAAAAATACGTAATTATGAACCTGTTTTGCAGTTTTCCGATTCTATAGAACAAGTACCAGAATCTATCAGATTCTGGTACTTGTTCACACACACACACACACACACACACACACACACACACACACACACACACACACACACACACATTTGTGGAAATATCCGAGAGGCTGCTAAAGATGGCTCTCGCAAGTCACCCAGACAGTAAAAGAGTAGATGTGGTGTTTGACATATACTTAGACTCATCAATCAAGGATGCGGAAAGCGTCAATCGTGGTTCTAACCGGGGCATCTGATTTTCACAGATAGTGCCCACTCACACGGTCAGAAACTGGAGAGGAATACTCTCTAGCCTAGCAAGCAAGCGTCAACTTACGCGATTCGTTGCCAATGACTGGCAGCAGAGACAATCATTGATCGGTGAGAAAGAACTCTACGTAACAGCTGATTCGAAATGCCTCCGAATTACGCAGGATACTGTGATGGAAGTGCGTGAACTTGATTCGTACCATGAGGAAGCGGACACTAGGGTTTTGCTACATGCGTCACACGCTGCTCGATAGGGTTTCAAATCAGTCGTCATTGTTGCCGATGACACTGATATTCTTGTGCTTCTCTTGGCATTCAATGCTCATATCAACACCCGCTTATGTATGCGGCTTATGTATGCGCTTATGTAACAGGTGTAGTATTAGACCAAACAAAACCTCTCAGTATATTCTGCACAGCAATATTTTAGGAATTGGTCTATGAAGTTACTGGCTTCAAGAAAACAAAAACTGGAGAAAATTGCGTTTAAAATTTGAAATTTCTACTCATTTCAGCTAAAAAAATTCAAATACATTTCCCTTTCTTTACCCTTTCAGTACAGTTTCAGCTTGACACTGAAGTTAGAACAATTTTACATGGCATCTAGTTAACAAATATGCAAAAAAAAAAAAAAATCGGTATTTTAACCCCCTTGAAGCGCCCCCTAGCGGATTTCTCCAAGAAAGCTACGCGTTTGAGCTGGCAAGCAAATAAATTCTCAAACTATAGGTCATGACCTATCCAAAAAGCAGTCTCGTTTTATCCCGCAATTTGGTACCAATTCATGAAAATACTGGGCTCAGCTCATGGACTACATGTTCTTAGTTTAGTTCAAATCCCATAGCCAATGGTATCACATTAACAGGAGTTGTCATGTGACCTCTGATACTTGACCTTTTAGTAACAAATAATCTATCATGGATGGATGCGCAGACGGAGTTTTATACATACTTGTACCAAGTTTGATTTAAATCTCTTCAGCTGTTCTCAATTATCACATTTTTAACCTGACATGACCTCTGACCTTTGTTTGACCTCTTGATGCTGAAATCTAATCAGTTCATCTTTGCTTCATAATATATACTTTGACTAAGTTTGGTCAAAATCCATCAATGGTTCACATGGTAACAATTTTTTAGCTAATGGGCCACTGACCTCTTGACCCCATAATAGAATCGGTTCATCTTTACAGCATTATACATACTTGTTTGACCAAGTTTGACTTAGATCTCTTAAGCCATTCTTAAGTTATCGCGGTAACGAAAAGCTATCACGGAAGCACAAACAGCTGGATGGACAACCAGAACACATAATGCATCTGGTGACTTCGTCAGCGGAGGCATAAAAAAAAATCAGAGTTGGGTGAGGGAGTGGGGGTAAATCTGATAACCTGGAAACAAGGGAAGAGGTGGGCTTGGGGAGGATGAATGAGGGTAAAAAAGAGCATGGAGATGTATGGGGGGGTTACCTGAGATGGTGCTGAACAGCCATCTCGAAGCCCTGGAGGGAAGAGTTAGATTGAACAGACTAAGGAAGTTGATTCCATTGGTGAGAGGAAAGAGGAACAAATGAGTGTACATGAGCAGTGAGTCTGGATTTTGAGAGTTTCACCAGAAGGGTATTGCCGGGAGACTTTGTGCGCCCTGCAGAAACTTGAGACATATAGATATGAGAAACTTTCAGAAATCGAATACTCGAGAGATGTCGAGAGAGACTGCCCTGATCTCATGTTTGACTTTGAGGGCCTCCATCCATTGGTCTTTTGCATTGTCGTCATGTCCAGGCAAGACATGCAACCTGTCAGTTCGAAGGAACGATCCGTACAACATTAGTCTGGGAAGTTGTAACCGTCTGAAATGACTTGTACTCTCCCACATCTCAAGAAGGAAGGCCTTTGTGGTCCAGGGCATTCAGCTGCTGCAAGACACAATATTTGGAGGGAGTGAATTAACATAGCAGGTGGAATTTGGATGTTTTGTAAGATCTCCGGAACATTCTTTATTCTTCCTTTTGCTCAAATTAATTATCACTGGTACAATTTCGGCATTCTTCAGTTTCCAAGATCTTTTCACTTAATTTTTGTGATCCTCGTGTTTGGTAATTTTCTTGTTTCTGCATTGTTTAAGGCAAAATTTCTGAGGACTGAAACCTCAATTAGAAATGCCATCTTTTCTTTTTTTTTATGCCTCCGCTGACGAAGTCGCTGGTGGCACGATGTTTGCTGGTTGTCCGTCTGTCCATCCGTACGTCCATGCTAATTTCCTCTGTTTTCTCTGCAACTGCTTATCCGATCGATGCAAAATTTTCACTATTGGTGCAACTACTTTTGTGGAATGTTTTAATGATAATTGTGACATCATAGGTCATGCGGTCTGGCATCCATGTTGGAAAAAAAGGAAAAACTTTGGACCTCTATCTCAGAAACTGCTCAATGGAAAAAAATTGAAACTTGGCACATGTGAAGTACTCCCCACCGATGTGGGGAGTGGACACCGATAAGTACTCCCCACCGAAAGCTTTCCCAAAAATCACAAGTGTGATTTTTGATGATATCATAGGCGGCTTCGTTATGACGTCATAATTGCATACTTCGAACGCTTTATCCGATCAGTATGAAAATTGTTGAGGGTCATCAAGGGCTGAATTGTATGGAGTCAAAAATTGATGATGTCATTGGTCAGGTGGTTCGGCAGCCATATTGTTTTTAACCTACAAATCTTCAAAAAATTTATTCTCTGAAACAGCTGATCAGATTGCGGCAAAACGATTGACAGCTGTATTGGTTTGAACGAAAATCTTTGAAAAATTATTTCTCTTGAACCATAAATCGGCCAATTTCGCTCGAGTTTCCCAGAAAGCTATCCACACTTTGAAAGTGGGAACATTCATAATTATCTTTAAAATTACATCATCTTAATTTGCAGGCCTTAAGATCGTGGTTCCTGGGTGGGTGCCATAAAACTGATTGATAATTGGCCGCAGCTCATGGCCTATTTGGACATTCCCTTATTGGATGTTACGGTGGATGTGACCTTGCTCATTCATGAGGTAGCTCAGTGGGTCCAGGACCAGGTAAACCAGGATGGGTGAAAGGCTGTAACTCTGGTAGATCCTGTGGCATACCTTCACCCCTCTTATTTTTATCTTTCCTTCCGAGTGCTGTAATATCATTGTGGTATTCCAGAGCTCCATTGCTGACTGAATCCGTTTGATTATTTGGGGGTTGATCTTGAACATACACATGCATTTTATCATCCATGAATGTGGAACACTATCAAAAGCTTTTTTGTAGTCTTTCTGGGCTATGGACAATTTGGTTCTCATTTTACAGTTTTTGGGTGTAGCCTTGTTTCGTAGTTGGCGGTGTAATGTTCCATAGCAACCTCTTCTATATCCTTATGTTTTTCTTCTACGCCTCCTTTTCAGTAAGGTGGTGCTACATCATTTGTGTGATTATTCCCATTAGTAGTCTGTATGTTGTTGGTAGACATGTTGTTGGTCTATACTTTTTGTATACATAGTCGAGGCTCATGGAAGAGATAGTACTCGTACCCTGAATGGATCAGGATGCAATATTAGAAAAGGAACAGCAGAGCAGAAGACCAAGACAGAGGAAGGTGGACAAAAATGGGTGTGGGGGGAGGAATGGGTGTCACACTCTTACTATGTCTCTCCAAAAGGACCATATGACCCCCCCCCCCCCACCTCATCTTCTTTCTTAACAATCCTCTTGAAGAAGCCCTTTCATTCAAGCTTCTGGGTCTCACTATCTGCAATAATCTTTCCTGAGAAAGCCATATTTCCAACCTGGCCACCAAAGCCATTCGCCGACTGGGCATCCTCCATCATGCAAAGTCCTTCCTTGGCACAACTAAGCTCCTGACCTCAAATAAAGCTCTCATCCACAGCCTGGTGGAGTACTGCTCTCCCCTCTGAGCTGGTGCTCCCGCCTCTCACCTTTCTCGGCTTCACGCTGTGGAAACCAAGGCATTTTGGATCATTGGTATCTCCCGCGGTGAGGTTGAGTCTTTGGGCCTCTCACTCTCTCACCGCAGGCAGGTCGGTGGTCTTTCTGTCTTCTACCATCTCTGCCAGAAACACCCTTCTGGTATATCTACTAAAATCAAGAATTACTGCTCACCTTCACTCTTTCATTCCTTTTTTACCCCCACTTTTGGAACAAACTTCCACACTCTCTTCAATCCCACTCTTCCAGAGTGGCAGTTGGAACTGGCCTTTCAGCAGAGTAACATCTCACTCGCTCTTTACATTTGTCACTGCCCAAGGAGGAAGTGTTAGAGAGATCCTTCCCTCTGCTTGGCGGCCATCTTCTCGGCTCCATCCCTCATCATGATTACTCCTCGTTGCCATTCTTTCCATCCCGAGCCACACTTTGCCTTGTTCCATGCCAAACTTGTGCCACATCATCCTGCAGCCACAACCAGATCATGTCTAAAGTCCTCGCCTGTTCTCACTTCATTGTGTGAATCTGGTATGATTGCGCCATTTGCGGGTTAGGTCTTAGTTTCCATTGTACATAAGATTGCGTGTTATCTCATCCATATTTGTCTGTCGACTGCCAGATCTGTACTATTTATTAAGCATCTTGTTCAACCTTTTCCCCGAATACTTTGTAAATAAACCCCCTTTTAATGATAAGAAGAATTTATAGAATTATAAGAATTATAAGAAGCTTTCCTGTTTTCCGACTTACCCACATGAACACCACCAAGTTCAGCCTCATTTGGATGATTCTTGGGGAAATGTAGTAATTCATGATGTTAATTAAATGCAGTTTTGTGAATTTAAACTCCGTTCCGGTCATTTGTGAGACCTTGTACCCCCGGCTCAGTTGCTCCGTGTTAACGGCCCATCTGAAGTGACATCTGGTGTCAGCAGTGGGATATAATTGCTCTAAATTGAAAATGGTCACTTCTGACATGACACGACATGTTGTTCAGGAATGTGGGATTCATCCCAATGTCTCCAGTCACTGATCTACACATAATACCCCATAATGACAACGTGGAATTTTTTTTTAGAAATTTTGACAAATCAAATAAAAATGCAAAGCTGAAATGTTTTGCGTTAAGAAGTAATCAACCCCTTTGCTATGACACTCCAAATTGAGCTCAGGTGCATCCAATTTCCTTTGGGCATCCTTGAGATGTCTCTACAACTTGATTGGCATCCAGCTGTGGCCAATTCAATTGTTTGAACATGATTTATAAAGAAACACACCTTTCTATATATGGTCCCACAGTTGACAGTATGTGTCAGAGCAGAAACTACATCATGAAGTCCAAGGAACTGTCCGTAGAACTCCGAGACAGAATTGTGAGGAGGCATAGATCCTGGGGAAGGGTATAAGACAATTTCTAGAGTGTTTAAATTTCCTAAGAGTGCAGTGAGCTCCATCATTAGGAAATGGAAAGAATGTGTAACTCTCTTCCTAGAGCTGGCCATCCGACCAAACTGAGCATTCGGACAAGAAGGACCTTGGTCAGGGAGGTGACCAAGAACCTAATGACCTCTGACAGAACTACAGAATTTCTTGGCTGAGATGGGAGAACCTGCCTGAAGAACAATGATCTCTTCACAAATCTAAGCTTTATGGGAGAGTGGCTCGAGGGAAGCCACTCCTGAGAAAAAGGCAGATGACAGCATGCCTGGAGTTTGCAAAAAGGCACATGAGACTCTGAGAGCATAAGGCAAAATATTCTGTGGTTTGATGAGACGAAAATTTAACTCTTTAGCCTGAATGAAAAGTGCTACGTCTGATGGAAACTGAGCACAGCTCATCACCCATCTAACACCATCCCTACCTTGAAGCATGATGGTGGCAGCATCACGCTATGGGAATGCTTTCAGCAGCAAGGACAATGAGACTTGCAAGGAATGTGGGAAGAATGAATGGAGCCAAATACTGGCAAATCCTTGAGGAGAACCTGCTTCAACCTTGAGAAGAACAAAGTACGTACGGAGGGTATGTGACCCAGATTGACTTCGCCAATCCACCAGAAAAGTAGCATTTTTGTAAAGAGCGAGAGCTCTGCCAGGCTTGGCGGAGTAAATCAGCACCTGCAGTTTCACAACCCATTGGGCTGCGGACCTATCTGCGGCACGTTGGCCGACAGGGCCAGGCGTTCGGGAGGAATCCAAGTGCTTCCCCTCGTGGTTATCCCTGAAACCCGAGTACACAACAATATATACTGTATATATTGTCACGGTTCTGCAAAGCCGGCACTCCCCCAAGGCTAAGGCACATAACATATAGCAGTTTTGAGACAGTTATTTCATTAGCATCCATTTTAGATAGCCCTTCCCTCATGTCGAGTGGGTATATGGGACAAAATGCGTTTCAAGGGCTTTTTGGTAGGTCTTGCATCCCATTCTTTATTCTTTTATCTATTTTATTTTACTTTATTTCATACTCATGACCTCTCCTCCTTCACGCATGCATGCAAGCAGCTCATTTGCATATGCGTGCCATTTACCATTCAAACCTCGCGCCATTCGTCAACGACACATCACCTCAGACCTTCGCCGTCCTCAGACCACAACATTGCAATCATTCCGAAAACCACCACAATGCCTTCCCAAAATTCCCCACGACATCAAACCACAACCCAAATTCACCTACAATCACCATTGATGCCATACTCTCGACCACAACCACCTCCATCACAAACTCTCCACCACAACCGCTACGACACCTCAACCACCTCACCATAGCTCAGCGCTACGACGCCGCAACCGCCTCCATCCAAAACTTGAGTACACTCACCTCTACGAACGCCACAACCATGAGGTCTCAAAAACAACGCCAAAGCTCACCACGATGCTCACCGCTGCCACTGATGACTGCCGCCACCTTTCTGGACTGGTGGGAGTGAAGAGATGCGCTCATGGACGATGGGGTGTTTCGCTCCATTGCATGGTCAGGTTTGGGGGTGAATGAGGGCATTTCCGGTGCCGAATCCTCGGCCAGGGCCAAGGCTGGGGTGAGCGTCCGCGCAACAACAGTGGCGTGAAGATATGCCCACGGCCCCCCTGTTCCACCTCCAGGGCTCTGCCCTCACAGGAGGATTATAAATGAAACAAGTTCCACATGCTCGCTCTCTTTGTCTGGCTCTTCGTCTGGTCCCAACCTCGTCTTGTCTGGCTCAATTTGATTGTCACTGGTGGTTGCTGCACTGAGTGGAGTGAGCGGGGGGAAGCTGGGCCAAGCTCCTCGAGATCTAGGCGCCGGACAAAGTGCAATTTTACACTAATTAATAATTACGAACACAAAGCGTGGAGAAGCTTCCTGTGAGCCAACGGCCATCCATATCTGGTGCCCACCTTGTGTCTGCAGACGTCCTCTTGCAGTTGGATACCTCTTTCTCGGAGGTTGGTAGCAGGATTTGCACTCCGGCCACCGTAAAACACTTCATTCCGCAAAACACATAAAATAAACACAAAGAAAACTGAAAACCCACTCTGTGGAGGTACCTCCTGTGCAGATGCCCTTCACAGGGCAGCTCACCTGATGATGGGATTGGGCAAAGCCTTTGGGACCCCTATTCTTTGATGACAGGAGGAAAAGCACGGATTAACCTTCCTGTATTGGATTGCCGTTAAATCCAGGAGAATGGTACTATCATCCAGCCTTGGCTGGATGTTGGTAAGCTTAAGGATGAGAGAGTAGCTGATTAGTTTGTGAACAGGCTGAGTGGGGATTTGGGAACTCTGGGTGTTTTGGGGAATTCTGAAGAGTTGTGGAATGCCTTCAAGATCACCATTCTAGATGTTGCGGGTGGATGTCTTTGAACCCACCATCAGGCGAAGAAGAATTTTTGTCTTTGATCATAGTCACAGGGCCAGGCTTAATGTCACAGCTGGGCTGTTCAGGGAGTTGAGGCGTAAAATTGTACGTGTGCTGAGGGCAGATAAGAAGGCCGATTTGCAAGGATCCTGTAAAGGGGGTAGAACATCACCCGTGGTCAATTGATTCTCGTCCTGCTTGCAGGGGAATTCTTGCATTGCGTTTCTCCAAGCCCATCCCTTGGTGTATTGCAGATAGAGCGGAGGATGGTGGGCTCTTGACAGAGGAGTCCAAAGTGATGGCCTGCTGCGCCGGTTACTTTGAGCGACTGGACGAGGCTGACCCACCAACTGCTGAGTTGGACATCAGGGGTGTTACGATCCCTATGGCTGAAACTCCAATCAACTGTGAACCACCTTCGTTTGTGGAAACGTAGGCTGTGGTGAACCAGTTGAAAGGGGTTCGAGCTCCTGGGATCTGTGGTGCCCATGTTGAACTTCTCAAGAATGGTGGAAATGCTGTACTCATGCCATTACATGCAGTTCCGTGCTCTGTTTGGAACACAGATATCATCTCCCTTAACTTGAAGAGGGGCCTTGTTTTTCCTCTCTGGAAAGGGAAGGTTGATCGCCAGGACTGCAACAGCCACCAAGGGGGTGACGCTGCTCTCAGTGCTAGGCAAGGTCTTGCTCAGATAATTCTTCATAGGGTTCATCACCATCTGCTTGAGCATCTACGCCCAGAGCAATTGGGCTTTGCACCAAAGAGGTCGTATCCTTGCTCTTCGGGTCCTCACTGAATGCAGACAAGGTTTCGGCAGGGGATGCTCGCAGCCTTTGTTGATCTCCACAAAGCATTCGATTCAGTGAATTGGGATGCCCTCTGGAGGGTTATTGGTCTTCGTGGTGCGTCACCAAAACTGATCGATCTGATTTCTGAACTATACTCTGGTACTGAGAGTACTGGTGTTGGCGCAGTGGTTAGGGCAGCGGCTTGGGATCCAAGAGGTCCTGAGTTCAAGCCCCGTTGGGCCACTGAATTAATACACCAGGGGGTTTACTCAGCCTGTCATCCTTCCGAGGTCGGTGAAATGAGTACCAGTATACTGGGCCGGTGTATACCCCGGTTAAAATAGGTGTACCTTATCCCTGTGTCGTAAGAGGCGACCAGGGTTGCGTCAGGAAGGGCATCCGGCGTAAAACATGTGCCAAATCACTATGCGGATCATACGGATGATCCGCTGTGGCGACCCCTCACGGGAGCAGCCGAAAGAAGAAGAAGAAGACTCTGGTACTGAGAGTGCTGTGAGGTGTGGTGGTTCCATCCCCAACTTATTCCCAGTTGTTAATGGAGTTTGTCAGGTGTATGCACTGGCCACCACACTTTTCAGTGCTTGTATGAACTGGATTCTGGGGAGGATCTCTGAGAGATCAAGTTGCAGTGCATCATTTGGGAATGTCAAGATCTTTGACCTAGATTTCGCAGATGATTCAGTCATCTTTGTGGAGACGCTGGATATCCTGAGAGGGGCCATTGAGGCACTGAATGAAGAGTCGGAGCTGCTGGAGTTATGGGTTTCTTGGGTCAAAACTAAGATCCAAGCTTTCATGGACATCTTGGATGCTGCTATCTTGTCTGTACATGTTTGTGGTGAGGATGTTGAGGTCACCTAGAGATTCACTTACCTTGGCTGATATTCATGTCTCCATATGTTGTAAGACAGAGGTCAATAGACGTCTGGGTCAGGCCTGGGGAGTCATGGATTAAGTGGATCATGGGATGTGACACTGTAGGTACCGATGCAGGAGGACCCAAGTCTGAGTCTTTAAGTCCTTGGTGTTTCCAGTCTTGTTCTATGGATGTGAGACTTGGACTCTGACCAGGGATCTGAGATGGAGACTTAATTCCTTCAGTACCAGGTCTTTTTGGAGAATCCTTGGCTATCACTGGTCAGACTTTGTGTCTAACGAGCGGTTGCTGAGAGAGACTGAGATTAGATTTGTTACCTGCATTGTCGATGAGCATTCGCTGTGGCAATATGGACATGTGGCTCATTTTCCTGACGCTGATCAAACTCACCAGATTCTCTCAGTGAGGGAGCTTTGTGAGTGAAGGAGACCAACAGGCTGACCGTGTGCCTCGTGGTTACAGCAGTTTCATCATCATCTCAAGGAGATGGGGATGGGCCAGGCATCTGCCTGGGGGATGGCCAGACAGAGGCCCCTGGAGTACTGGCGGAAAGTGGATGAAGTGTTGCGCTGTTCCGGCGAATGCTCCCACACCTGACCCTATTAATTACACGAACAGGTTTCTCTACACCCACGATAAGTCTTTTGTCCTCACGCATTCTTTGCTTCATTTCCAATACCACCCCCCCTTCCCCTTCACCTACATCTTTGCATCTTCCTCTCCATCTGATTGGCCAATCACTGCACACCTCATCGCACCTCCTCACCCACGCACCATTGGCTCCTCGTTTTCTACCCTCCTCCGCCTCCGAAGTGACGGGTTGCGTTGGTCCGTCGACTGCGCCTGGTACAAAGAGGCCGTTCACACCTTGTACTTTGTCATCTTTCTTTGCTTTCTACTTTTCTCAGGTGTGTGTCTGATGGCACCTGTCATATTAGCATAATTAAGATTGTTGAAGTTTAGTATCACGTTAACTCTGCCCTGTGTTTTCTCTTTTGTATATCACTTTATTTTCTTTTGCTTGACCCCACAAATCCTTGCTTTCCCTGCTGTACATATTGCTTGTAATAAAACCTTTTATTATTGTTCACATGTCTTTCATCACCCTCACTTTACAAATAAATTGCTGACGTTGTAAATGTACCCACCTTGTTCTGTGTCTTTTTCTCGCCATTATGATCGCAATATATACGACTTCCTGCAGTGCAATATTGTCCAAATAATGCTTCAGAGGGTGCAGCAACACAGTCTGTTCCAACACTGCTTTTATACAAAAAGAGGGTTTGTAACTAATCAACAAAAGTTGGGACACCTGTAGGAATTGTTTGCATCAACTTTCAAGGCTTAATTTACTTCCATTGCTGCAGAACAACTGCAGTTGCTAATCCATTACTTGTTCCCTGAAAAGGGCCTTTTTTAACAACTGTGAAATTTACATTATTTTTCAGTTTTTGGAAACCTAAACTTTTCTTTTTTTAACCTCTGGCAGTTTACCGCTTGGCTTTGTACCATTTCAGGTTATTCACTGGACTTGAACTGCTTAAATTTCAGTAAAAACTGGAAAAATGGGGGTGTTTTAAAACTTTTGACCAGTATATATGTATGTATAATATGCATTTTTGTTTTCACCCCACATTGACTGAAGTGTTTATATGGATAAGTGTGAAATTTTCTTTTTAACCTTTTATATTCAGTCTGACATGGATTAATGACTTTTTAAGACACGTGCTATTTTGTGCATACAATCCAGACCGCCCCAGAGCCGTCTACAAAGCCGGGTTTCCTTACCCCAGACCTCTGTGACCTACTTGTGCCCTTAGCAGATTGAAGTCCGGTGCTGGACCGTGAGCTCTAAGCTCCCAGCTGCTCTGTTATGTCAGCCATTGTATATTACCTTTAGTGGTGCTGATTCTATTTTGTAGTAAATTTAGGTTGTAAACGCTACCTTCCAAGTTAGTGTCCTATCGAGGAAAGGACATTGGATGTCGATAGGAAGCCGAGGGGAGGTGAGAGTGGTGGGTAAGAGGGCGGGCTGGGCTCGCGAGGCGACAAGTTGGGAAATGGGACGAGACGAGGGGAGGGGGGAAGATAAGGGGAGGATGATGGAAGGGGAAGAAGAGGTTAATCGGTCAAACCAAACGGTTCTTGAATCCTCTTTCCCCATAGCATCTCTCTTGAGCGATCTCCTCCTCCATGATACGACCACCCTGAAACCTGAACACCTCTGTTATTTCGAATTCATTTTACGTTGAAATTGCTCCTTCATCTCGACTCCAAATGCTTGCACACGACCATTGTAAAGAAATTAATATATAAACATCACTTTCAAAGGAATCACCAACACGGACAATGCTTTGGAGAGCGCCATGGTGACCTCGAAGATCATTATAAGGACTATAAGCACTGCCAAGGTAGGAGATCGTTTATTTTCCGAATGTCGATGACGATGGAGGCACATCCTGTGTGTGCGTGTGTGTGTGTGTGTGTGTGTGTGTGTGTGTG
>BROF01002747.1:25942-37797 GCA_024346535.1 Eptatretus burgeri | reverse complement strand
CCCCACCCCGAGTCGCGGGAAGCGCCCCCTCCCCCAGATTTGCCCGTCCCCGTCTCTCCCCCGTGTGTCAACCCCTGCTCTTCGCCCTGTCCGTCTATCTTGCCTACGCAGGTCACTCTAATTTCCCTATTTATCATCTCTCCACTCCAACTGTCCTTTCCCCTGTTTCCCATCTTGTTCACCCCCAGCACATTTGTGTATGTGCGGTTTATCATGGTCTGGGCGATGGTACTTCTTGCTGACTTCATTTTGGAATTTCGCTTCGAGTTCCTTTGGCCCTTTTGGCTGCTACTTCGCTCAGTTTACGACTCCTTCAAATTCCAGGGACTGGTAAGTTTGTGCGAAACGTGTTATTGGTGTGTCCGTTTGCTCTTTTAAAATGTTTTGCTTCTTCGTTTTGATGAATAACGACATCTTGTTCAACAGGCTTTCTCTGTATTTTTTGTGTGCATCGCTCTCACCTCCGACATGGTCTGCTTCCTTTTGCTGCCTGTCCAATGGCTCTTCTTTGCTGCAAGCACCTATGTTTGGGTGCAGTATGTATGGCACACAGGTAACATAAGCTGCATATTGATCTACCCTGCCCCCCCCCGCCTCCCCCTTCTCCAAAATAAGAAAATGTGTTTGTTGCTGTTTGCCTTCTTTCCAAGCAAAATACAGTTCTTCCCTTATTGCTTGTTCTCAACACAGTTACCATATCCGAGCTCATTCTATCACTCATGGTAATTCTACCTGTTGCTTGCTTTTACTAAATTGTCTTGCAACTATTTATACTTTTCGCACAATACTTGAATTGTATTGTCTACTTCATTTTACTTTTTCTTCTTAGAACGTGGAGTATGCCTGCCAACTGTTTCCCTGTGGCTTCTCTTCATTTACATCGAAGCCACCTTCAGACTGAAAGACCTAAAGCACTTCCACATCGATCTGTGCCGGCCCTTTGCTGCTCATTGGTCATTTTCTAGCATCTGCACTCTTCTCTTTATTCATTTACTTTTCCCCCTTTTTACCTGTTGCCTGTCCACATCTTTTCTCTCTCCACCTATCTTTGTGCTCCCCCCTGGACTCTCTCCACCTTCCTGCATTGCTTTCCATCTCTCATTTTTTGAACATAGTTACCTTTTAACATGTGTTCTCATGATGTAATCATCCAAATTAAAAAGTTGATTGCTTGCCTCGTTCTCCACCCATCTCTGTTTCCTCCTTTTCCGTTTCTCACAGCATTGGATACCCAGTTGTGACCTTGGGGTTTGGCTTTAAGAGTTATCTTGCTTACCGCTTACGGGTTCGGAGACAGCGAGATGTGCGAAAGGAGAACGAGTTTTACCAGCAACTTTTGCAGCAAGCACTACCTCCTGGACAGCAGCGCAGAGGAGATGGAACAGAGGAAACTGATCGTAAGGGGAATTTTTTTGGGGATGTTAGGGAAGGCGGGTGTTCTTTTAATGTTGGTAATGCTAAAACCATTCGGAAAGCTATTGAGTTTTATATATGCCGCTTTGCACGGATTTGCTTTAGCGTGACTTAAATATTGAATTTTTAATTACCTGAAAATAAAATGCGAGTCAAAAGTTACAAGTTTAAACGCACCGTGTCAACCGTAAACGTGACCTCCAGTGTTGACATTGCTTGGCAGCCAATCAAATCGCGTATCTGAGTGCGTCTCCTCTCAACCAATCAGACGTGGAATTGTCTTCCTGCTCTGTGCGCCGTGATATTGGTAATTGTGCGGAAAGCCGTAGGAATTATGCTGAAAGTGTCAAGAAAAAGCATCATTCTGGAGCTGAAATTAAAAGCGTTAAGGCGGACCGAGTTCGGTGCTGGTGCCACCGCTGGTCGGTGTGAATTTGATTTATGGGAGAGTTGTCTGTAAGGTCAACTGCAAAGGACATAATAAACTAAAACATCTTTTTAGTCCATGACTCCTGCAGGTGCTACAAAATTAAGGAGATCTCAGAACAGGTTAATGAAGATGGAGGGACTTTTATACTCCTAGATTGAAGCAAGGCAGTAAATATGGTTAAGGCGCTGAGTTCATATGATGAAGTATAAGGGCAGGAAGGCGAGGGATCCACCTCAGTACCGTCGAGTCGAGCATTTCACTCAGGCCGACTCGCAAGGTCTTCAAGCAGCCATCAACCTTCTAGACTGGTCTCCCATCTCTTCTTCCTCTGACATCAACTCGTCCTGGGAATTCTTTCGAAGAAATTTGCTCTCTCATGCACGGATTTTTCCCATCTCACCTTCAGTTGTTCTACCTTTCCTCCCACCCATGGTACACTGAAGCGTGTGGCGATGCAGTTGTCCTGAAACAACTTGCCTTCACCTCATGGAAGGCAAATCCAACTGAAGGCAATCTCAGTTCCTTCCACAAAGGTCGGAAGAAGTGTGTGTCGACCCTCGGGAGAGCCAGTAAACAACATCTTTCTAATCTCAAGTCAGAACTCTCAAACCTTTCTCCCTCCTCCAAATCCTTGTGGCATCCAGTTAAGTCTGTTTCGAATGTATGTTCCCCCTTCAGCCCCTCCCTTACCTCAAATGGCCACACTGCTGACACTGCACGTGAAACTCTGTGTTTGCATCTAAATCTTGAGTCCCAAACCCATCGCTTTCTGTCCCAACCTCACCCAGTCGCACCTAACTGTCCTTGGACTCTGTGTCCTTTTCTCCTGACAAGGTGGAGAGCTTGCTGTCAAACCTCGACTCAGATTCTGCAACCGGTCCAGACGGCATCAGCCCACATGTCCTAAAAACCTGCTCTGCTGCTCTTGTTCACCCTCTCTCTGTTCTCTTCACCCTCTCATTTGCTCAAGTTCTTCTGCCATCTGCTTGGAAATCAGCAAACATAGTGTGAGAGCCCAGTGACGTTTAATTTAAGTATTGAGCACGAAAGGTTTCAAGGTGTCATTTGATGGCCCATGGCATGAAACACTAAATAAACCGTTTCTTGAGTTCGGCCACCATGGCCTTCAAAGGTTTTAGGTCCCTGAAAAGGCCCCTTTTGTACTGTCAATCAAACTATCGAGCACGAGAAAAACGAAAATTTAAATCATCGATTTATTGAACTGAAATCATGAAATGACAACTCAAGAATGAAAATATGCAGGCTTGGCTGAACAAGAAGGCCCAAAAAGGATCCCCAGTTTGTTTTGATAAAACTTTTAAGCACGAACTCCAAAGTGGTCTTAGAATACTCCTATAATGTCCAAATCATCAAAAATACCGCTCAAGAAAAAAATTACCTTGGCCCGTCGAGACAAGGGCCCAAATTAGAGGAGGTGCTGAAAAAGGGCCCAACTCGGACACTCGAAATGAACGCGCACGGGCTCAATGACTGAATCGGGTATGTACTGCAATCTTAAAATGACAACTCAAATAAAATACACAGGCTTGGTTCAACAAGAAGGGCCCAAAAAGGACACCCAATTGGAAAAAAAGAAAACGAAACTAACCTAAACGTTTTCAGAACAGCAGTTGGTATTTTTTGTGGTATTTCCAAAGTTCTTATTCCTGAGAGTGGACTTGGTTTCTTTTTTTAGCTCCAACTGTGCATCACAGCACTGGGAATATATTTGTAGTGCTTTGTAAGTCTCGTGAAGGGGAGGAATCGGATTCGATTTTCGTACTAGTAGTGCTGTTTGGACACTCGAACATGGGTTCAGAACAACAAATGGATCCCATTAACTCGGAGTTCAATAATGACGACCACAATGATCAGCCAGAATCTTCATCACAGAGTGACGACAGAAATGCACATCTTCCAGACAGTGACCTGCCGTTCACAGACCTGGTGCCAGAAATGAGCTCAGTAGAAACAGAAGGGGAAAAAGACAACGAAGGATCCATTGTAGTTACTCCGCAATCAGGTAAGCCGGTATACCACACCATTCCGAAGAACAGATAAATTTAATTCCAGTCCGATTGTTTTGTTTTTAAGTTCATGTTCATTTTTCAGACAAGCCCAATGGATATGCACCTTTGTAGCGATCGTTTCACGACTTTCTGCCCTAGGATTTATGGTGTCCCACATATGTCTTCCATGAGGAGCATCTGAGGCGACCCCGCCGACACGCTGCATTATTCCTGCGTGTCCTGCAGGGTCCTGCGGTAATATCCTAGAATTGACGCCCAACAAATTGAAGGTGATAAGAAGTTCAGCCAATTCCAGACGCTTGCTGAAAAACTTCAGTTTGTCCAAATATCGTAGCGTGGTCGAACGTTTACCAGAATTGCCGTTAGATACCGATGGGTATCACAGCAAGTGTTACAAAAACTTCACCGCTGTATCATCGAAATTGCCAGTTACCATTACCAACCAAAATGTCAGTGATGAACGCAACATGCAGTTACGTCACGTCACTTCACCAACACCATCAACGTCCACTGCTGGTATTTTTGGCGAATGTCTGTTTTGTAATAAGAACATCAAATGCCGACCAAATGGTAGTAAAGAGAAACCAGGTAGGATTGAGATAAAACAGGCCGAGAAGAAGATACGAGATATATCAACAATTCTCAAGCTGCATAATGTCTTGGTGAAGATATCAGGGGTGATATGTGATTGATCTGATTGTGAAAGAAGCCAAAGCACATCATTCATGCCGATCTGAGAAAATTAAAGCCGCTGACAGAGTGAGCGCAATGAAGGAGGATATACCTACTGAAAAACAAGTCTCGAAGGATGTCTTGGAATTAATATATGCATATGTCGAAGAACACGTAGCCTGGTGTTGGCGCAGTGGTTAGGGCAGCGGCTTGGGATCCAAAAGGTCCTGAGTTCAAGCCCTGTTGAGCCACTGAATTAATACACCAGGGGGTTGACTCAGCCTGTCATCCTTCCGAGGTCGGCGAAATGAGTACCAGTGTACTGGGCCGGTGTATACCCCGGCTAAAATAGGTGTACCATATCCTTGTGTCGTAAGAGGCGACCAGGGTTGCGTCAGGAAGGGCATCCGGCGTAAAACATGTGCCAAATCACGATGCGGATCATACGGATGATCCGCTGTGGCGACCCCTAATGGGAGCAGCCGAAAGAAGAAGAAGATGTCGAAGAACACGTAATCGAAAGGAAATGACCGGAACATCTGAAATCAATTTTTGATCGATATCTGGATCTGTGTGAAGAATTGGAGTTGAAAAATCACATCACCGTGAATCAGTACTTTGGCGAAGTACTGAAGAAGAGATTTGCAGGCCAACTGTTAATGAATTCATCAGCCAGCAAAAGATATGGTGTGATAGTCCATAGCGCGGCCATTGATTATTCATCAGTGGAAACAGTTTACGATTTCAAGTTATCACCTGAAGGGCAGGTAACGAAAGCCGCTTTAGTGATGCGGAAGGCGCTGAAGTCAGTGAAGAAAGAGCCTCTCACCGATCCGCTCACAATTGACTCACTGAAAAAGGGTGAAGGTAATCCACCTGAATTGGTCGAGACATTTTACAGGGTCCTATTTGGTGGTCCCAATGTCAAAAAGCATTCAGAAGCTGTTAAACGCCGGGCTAATGCCGCCAGTCAAGATGCGCTCTTCATTGTATCAGGGGCCACCATGAAACCTGTCAAGCATATTCTGATCGCCATGGTGCTGAAGTCGTGCACCGGAAGTCGCCATGTATTGACCATCTTGAATCGGCTCGGAGACTGCATCAACTACACGGTAACCGAGGAGCTGGAGACTGAATTAGCATATTCCATTCTCGACAGGAAGCTCAATTGCCCGGATGGAGCTGAGGTGGATGAACTGGCGGGTCTGGCGTTTGACAATTACGACGAGGTCATACATACCCTTTCTGGAGCAAACACATTGCTCGATACCATGGGTATCTTTTATCAAACCATTCCCGCCTGGATAAGAGTACCCTTTGAAGAAGTGTTTCCGGAGGAGTCGATGCCCACTGTGTCGTCCCACAAACGGCGGCCAAGACGAAAAGTAAATGTCCAAAATGCGGCACTGGAGCCATACCGGAAGAAACACCGCATGGACTGCTTCACATACGAAAACATGGGTGTATTTAACCTAGCTGATAAGTCTTAAAGCGCTAGAAAGTTGGACTTTATCTGGATGGTTGCACATGCTCTCGAGATGGAAAATATTCCAATGTGGGCCAGCTTCATGGGTCGTTTCTATGTTGACCACCTCCCTGAACAACGTGTCCTCTACATGAAAAACATTCCGGAGCCACCTACGAGCAAATATGTCGTTGTCTAGACCCTCAAAGTGACACAGGCATGCGCTGCCGAGCTCGGGCAGAGGTACGGAGTCCTGACTTACGAGTTGGATGTGGCAAAGAATCCTTTGAAAATCCAATCCAACGAAAGTCCAACATTTGATGATGTATTCATCCTGTTCGGTGATTTTCCATATCTCAATATGTCTATTCAGAGCAATAGGAAAGCTCATCAGTGAATCCGGAGGACCACAGCTCCTGGTTGATGCAGACGTCCTTGCATCTGGCTCAGTACGTGGCTTCATCGAATGCACCAACTGCAACCGCTGCAAACGACTGCACCCAATGTTTGCCTTAGTCTTGCGCGTTCTTCACTTCAGAGAATTTCTGACCACATACGAGAACTTCGACGAATTGGTTACTCTGATTCATTCCGTGGATATGACCAACACCCAGTCAATGGACACCATGGCTGAATCTCGGGTCATTAATGCAGTACTAGATGAGTACGGGAAGTTGGTGCAGAGCACACTAGATGGCGAGTTCGGCAAAACCGTGCAGTTTTGGTTGCAGTACGTTGGTGACGTGGGTTTGTTTCTAATCATGGACAGAGCTGTCCGCACGAATGACGTTGACCTGTTCATCTGGGTGATTACACAGGTGACTGATGTCTTCTTTGCCACAAACCACCACTATTACTCAAGATGGATGATGAAATATCAGCTTGATTTACTGAATATCGAGTTTACACACCCTGGACTGATGGAGATGCTACGGCAAGGGCTGTTTTCGTGTTGCAGAACAGAGAACCAGTTCAGCTGACTGCCTATAGACCTGACCCTTGAGCAAACGGTCAATTGTGATGCATCTTCAAGGCAGATGGGATTTAAGGCATCAACCAACAGTTGCAGCGGGCGCCTCCAGTGGAGCGTCACGAAAGGGACTCGAGCCGCGCTCATCGGCCTTTTATTCGATATGGTCGGGATGCTACAAACAAATGATGCACAGGCGGAACTGTCTGCAAGCCGCATACGGCAAGATAATACCGATCTACAGAAACTGAGGAAGAGTATCCAGACATCGGCATACCCATTCAAACTCGATACTGTTGATCTGATCAACGTCAGTACGGGAAAAAGCACGACTTCTGAAATCACCGTGTCACTTCAAAATGTCACTAATGAAGGTCGCAAGCGACACATTTCATTCTTCCAAGAATGTGCTGAAGACGCTGACAGATTTGAGAAGCCAATCAAGAGAAACCAACTCTAGACATTTTCAAATCAGGGAGCGAAGAACCCAAGGGTGCAAAATCCCATCATCAGACAGCTTCGGTGTACCAGAGACATGTTCGGCAGAATAGCCATTGTCGCGTCACAAAAGAAAGTCGATCTAGAGTACCTGCTTTCCCACTCTCTGACGCCAGTACCTCTCACAATGTGCAAAACGGACGGAACAATAATGCACACAGAAAAGAGCGCCCTTTTCTCTGTACATGAACAAAAAGTATCACAGCATGGAAGTCCACCAGCTCTTGATGTGCACGTTATTGACGGTAACTACCAGCTCCGACTCCTCCCACCGTCGCTCCCACCAACTTATGGAGTGTTATCGCAATCGATTCTTCATGCTGTTGGTGCGTACCCATCCACGAGGTTGATATCGTCTTCAACACCTGTGAACGGGAAAGATGCGGCGCTGAAGATGTACGCGACACGATCACTGGCCCAGATCAAATCCGCCCTAAGGATTTGAATAAGGCTCTGAAATCTACGTCATTCAAAAGCCAGCTACCGCGATTCCTTCTGAAAGATTGGGGAGACCAACGTCATGCCCATGCGCTCTGTGACAAGGAAGTTTATATTGGAGTTGACGATGTCTGCGCATGCTTCGCTGTGGAGGGCGGACATATCCATAAGTCTATAGTTGGAGAACTATGCAGCAATCATGCTGAAGGAGACACGAGAATCTGCCAGCACCTTATGCACATCAACGAGTCGTGACTGTCCGATAACGATAACGTGGTGATCAGGGCATCGGACACTGACATCCTCGTCATACTCCTCCATCACATTCATGAAACGACCCTCGGCGTATGGATGGAAGTTGGCACGTCAGGTCGCGGTGACAGAAGATATGTGAACGTATCCCAGATCGCAGAGGATGTTGACCCTTGTTATGCGCCGTGCTCCCTGCGTTCCATTCATTCACGGGATGCGATTACACTCCAGACTTCTTACAAAAGGGGAAAAAGCGCCCGCTCTCTATTCTGGAGAAAGATCAACGGTACCAGAAAGTCTTCGCAGAACTAGGTGGAGAAGCACCCAATGAGACCGTGGTGCAAGCCATTGAAGACTTCACGTGTTTCTTGTACGGTGCCAAAAAGCCCATGGCGCTGAACAAATACAGACACCGTGTATTTGAAATAGCGTACGCTCCCAAGGACCCTGCCAAACCATTCGCAAAAATGAAAGGTGTTGACGCGAGTAGCTTACCACCTTAGAAGGCAGAGGTGAGACAGCAAATTGAAAGAACTGAGTTTGTGGCGAAATACTGGCATGATGCTCACTTTAACAGTGTGACCAAAATACCGAGTAAGGGTTGGGAGTTGATTGACGGCACTTATCGTTTTGTGTGGTTTGAAGGCGACCAACTTCCAGACGATGTTATTCCCGAAAAGCAGAAGGAAGACTATGAAAATAGTGATCGTGATGATGAAAAAGAACAGATAGATGAAAGTGCTTTGTTAGAAGATGAGGATGACTTGGATGACATTGATGATAGCGATGACACTGCTTAATGACAGCATACGCTTGTTCTTTTCAAGTATCCGATTTGGGCCCTTTTTCAGCAGCTCCTCTAATTTGGGCCCTTCTTGTCTCGACGGACCAAGGTAATTTTTTTCTTGAGCGGTATTTTTGATGATTTGGACATTATAGGAGTATTCTAAGACCACTTTGGAGTTCGTGCTTAAAAGTTTTATTAAAACAAACTGTGGGCCCTTTTTGGGGCCTTCTTGTTCAGCCAAGCCTGCGTATTTTCATTCTTGAGTTGTCATTTCATGATTTCAGTTCAATAAATCAATGATTTAAATTTTCGTTTTTCTCGTGCTCGATAGTTTGATTAAAAGAACAAAAGGAGCCTTTTTCAGGGACCTAAACCCTTGAAGGCCATGGTGGTCGAACTCAAGAAACGGTTTATTTAGTGTTTCATGCCATGGGCCATCAAATGACACCTTGAAACCTTTCGTGCTCAATACTTTAATTGAACGTCACTGGGCTGTCTAACTATTACTGCCCTGGATAAAAAAGGTGCTAAATCAGATCCCTGCAACTACAGACTAATCAGCCTTCTGCCAATCATCAGCAAGGTTATGGAATCCCTCATCACTTCGGACATTAAATCCTTCCTCTTCTCCAATGACATGATTTCCGATCATCAATTTGGATTCAGATCAGGTCACTCTACCCTGGACTTGTTGCTCCTGCTTTCCCAAAAAATGGATGGAGATCCTCAATGCCAGACATGAAATCAGAGACATCTCCTGAGACATATCGCGTGATTTCAATACGGTCGGCACCCCGCATGCTCACCAAACTCTCTTCCTATGGTATCCAAGGCAATCTCCACTCATGGCTCGCAGACTTCCTCCCCTGTCAGTCAACGTGTGGCCCTTCATGGAATTCTCTGATCCCCTCTTCCTTTCCAGGCTGGAGTTCCTCAAGACAGTGTTCTGGGCCCTGTGCTTTTCTCGCTTTCATCAATGATCTTTCCGACACTGGCAAATGCTCTTTCTCTCCTTGCTGATGATTCCACCCTCTGCCGTACCATCCGTCATCCCTCAGATCGGCAAGCAGCAGCTTCTTCACTCTCTGCAGATCTGGATAAAATCATAAGCTGGTCCAACACGTGGAACATCCCTTTCAATCTTGACAAATCTCACACTCTCACTATGTCTCTCCAAAAGGACCTTCTGGAACCCCCCCCCCCATCCACTTTCTCAACAATCCACTTGAAGAAGTCCTTTCATTCAAACTTCTGGGCCTCACAATCTGCCATGATCTTTCCTGTGAAAGCCACATCTCCAAGCCTCTAAAGCTGGCCTCCAAAGCCAGTTGCCAATCGGACATCCTCCGTCGTGCAAAGTCCTTCCTTGGCACATCTGAGCTCTTGACCACGTACAAAGCTTTCATCTGCAGCCTGATGGAGTACAGCTCTCACCTCTGGGCTAGTGCTCCCGCCTCACACCTTTCTCGGCATCACGCTGTGCAAACCAAGGCATTTAGGATCATTGGCATCTCACGCAATGAGGCTGTCTTTGGGTCTCTCATTCTTAGTGCGCAGGCAGGTCGGTGGTGTTTCTGTTTTCTACCGTCTCCTCTATTGCCTCGCTCCCCACCCCACCCCTGCCCCTCCCCCCCCCACACTCTGTCTGCTATCTGTCCCGCCCATATTTCCGCAGTGTGCTCAAGGTCTGCCAGTAACCCCCTCCCAACAAAAAAATTAAACTACCAAAATTAAGAATCACTGCTCACCTTTATTCTTTCATTCCTCTTTTTCTCCCCACCTTTGGCACAAACTCACATACACTTCGATATACAGTCATGCGCCGCATAACGACGTTTCGGGCAACGACGGATCGCATATACGACGGTGGTCCCATAATCGCATTTACAATGGTGATCGCTTATACGACAGATCTGCCAGCTCCATTATAATGGAAATCGGCTTTCAAACTGAACCAATGTTTCCACGTTTACCTTCTAGCAAGTAAATTACCTTTGAATTGAAGAATTCCGCGAATAAATCGTTGTTACAGTCGAAATTAAAGCGCAAGTTAATTTTTGGTGAAGCTTTTTATGTTAAAACAATCGCACTGTTCCGAAAATATATATATATATATATATATCACAATTGACAGGTGCTCGTTTCTTCATTTATAAATTATATCATCGATGCAATGATTACGTATTTATAAAATCCAAACGCTATTTATTCACCTTTCTATAATCGATGCGAGAGGAGATTCTAAGCTGCTGCTAACACCGATGGCCGTCATGAACAGCACAAAGGTAAAACTAACGTGTCTTCCATTTCTCTTGGATGTGTGTTACAAATGCCGACAGTATTTAGTACAGTAACATGCAGTACAGCTTTGTATCCGAGGAGCAATAGGCTACACTATATAGCCTAGGTGTCTAGGTTTGTGTAAGTACGATGTTCGAAAACGAAAAAAAAAAAATTGGATGTTCGCACAACTACGACGTCGGTAAGGCCTAGGTCACATTTGCCACGGCGGCCGTGGGGTCTCCAAAATCTGCGGCTAATAGCAATTATACGGCGGCCGCAGTATTTCCACGGTCACACAATGTAGCAGTCACATGTTTTTATTTTTCGGGGAGCCGCACGGCATATTTAGAAAACGTGGGGGTGCCGTACGGTCTTTGATTTGATGTCGCACGGTGACCTTAGGGCGTCACTGCGGCGGCCATAAAATTTTCAAGGCGGACGCAAGGTGCCTGCAAGGCGACCGCAGGGGGACCCTAAGCCGAACGTGCGGCCAGACGGACGGTAACTAGTGGGTATATATACCAGTTCTTTTTTTTACTGAAATAAAAATATAACGGTATATATAACTGAATATACTTTAACTATATATATATATATATATATATATATATATATAT
>BROF01002747.1:0-18963 GCA_024346535.1 Eptatretus burgeri | reverse complement strand
CCCTCCTCACCAGAAAACCTGGTGGGGGAGACGGTTTAGTCGCCGACAACCCGACCATGGAACAGGTTAGTACAGGTTTACATGGTACCTGTAGCAGGTCACAGATCGAACCTGACCTGACATTAATGCACACAAATGCAACAATAATCACAATAAAATTTTTGTAAATCCTCATGTTGATATTATTTAGCAAGGTCACATGATAATTTATTGTACGATCACAAAACAACCCTTCATTAGTAAATGGACAAACCCATGCGCACGGCTGAAAGTTGCAGTTTTTAAAATCAGATTTGTGTCAGAGTACCAGTCCCAAGGATGAAACAAAACTAACCCAATGGTGCTGAAAAGCAGAAATGGCTCAACAATAGGGGAAAAGGGTTGAAATTCACCCAAAATTAACTTTTTTTTTTCATTGCACAAGCGGAAGAACCAGAAAAGGGTCCTCGGCCTACTAGCACAAGTGTGTTCCATTACCACTCAGCTTGTAGAGGGCTCGCCAAGTCGCTTAAGCACCCAAGAAAGCACCACTGTTATTGTTGTTAATATTATTATTTTGCAATAATATTATTATTTTGCAAGACATTTACTGTTAATATTATTATTAACATGATGTTATCATTATTCTTGTTGTTACTTTTGATATTTGAAGTGGCCTTGAAAAAATGCCATGATAAGGTGGAACGACACGCTCAAGCTGCTGTACATATACACCTTCCCAATGCTTGGGTGGGGGGAGGCAATAAAACATGGGAATTCCTTCGGGGTTTTTTTGCAATCTAGTCGAAAGCAACATAGGCTAAGCAAGTGTGAAAACAACACCGAATCCTCTTACTTGTGATACAATTGAGGGTTCTGAAACGTCACTCGTAATACCCTCTCCCACCACTACTGGGAGCAGCGCTACACGGTACACATTTACCAAGAGAATTTGCATCGCCCACCTTTGGAACTCCTGGTGAAGGGTTGGGGTGGAAGGTGGTGGTGCAAATGAAGTTGCTTCAACCTTTGCCGTATGACCCATATGTAGTCCGCTTGGCAAGTTTAGTTGGTTTAAATTGCATAAGTAACGACCGAATACATCGACGTCAGGCAGCCGGACACTAGAGTGTGCATTTTCGTGTGATGACAGATTGACAAGGCTCACGGGCTCCACTGGGCCAGTATTGTGTTTTGCATGGGGCCCCTAAATAACTGGCTATAGGTGAAGGTAACAGGATTTTATGATGTATTTGTAAGGGGATAAATTATAAATCAAAAGAAGTAGTTTTAACATTGTTTCGAAATTTACTGAGGGCCCCATCTCAAATATTTTGTGTAGTTTTCGTCACCACAGCTGAATGGAAAATGGCAGAATCCCATCTGATGTTCGAACACTGTAATTTGATTTTGAAGTGTTACTGGAAAACGGAGAATGTTAAAGAGGTGCAAATACTTTGAAGACATTCATTTCAAACTTAGCCTCCAACACGTGAAACCATTTCAGGGTAAAGTAATAAGTTTGAAGCAGACGGTATAGTGAAAGAGGTGTACAAGGGCCGCTCTGGAGATCTCGCACATCAACTAATCAAGGAAGTGCTGCCACTGTGGTGCGAGTTTTAACATGTTGGCCAAAAAAGTCACTGAAACGGTGTTCCTGTGAGACCGGTACTCCCAAAACCAGTGTACACCAGAGTTTGAAAGATGCTTATATACCGGCAGCCCAGAGGGTTTTGATCAAATGAACGAGGTACCAATATCTGAGCACAGGGGGTTTTAGGGAGTAACCTGACATGCAGATGTGGATTTCTGCCGGGCACCACCCGCTGCATGTGGCCCTTAAAATGGGCTAGATCAAACATTGGAGGTACCAGTTAAAACCAGGTTTAAATGAATAAGTACATCCCCCAGAGTGTAGAATGGCCCATGCAAGAAAAATTGTCTGCTGCATAAGGGTCGCCAGAAGCCCAAAAAGAGTCCAAAAATTTGGGCGAGATCAAACATTGGAGGTACCAGTTAAAACCAGGTTTAAATGAACTAGGACATAACCCAGAGTGTAGAATGGCCCATGCAAGAAACTTTGTTCGCTGCATAAGGGTCACCAGAAGCCCCTTAAGTTGGCCCTTTTGAAGAATTTGAGCTAGATCAAACATTGGAGGTACCAGATAAAACCTAGTTTAAATGAACTAGGACATAACCCAGAGCGTAGAATGACCCATGCAAGAAACTTTGTCCGCTGCGTTGACCCTACCAGAAACCCCTTAAGTTGGCCCTTTCGAAGAACTTGAGCTCGATCAAACATTGGCGGTACCACTTAAAACCAGGTTTAAATGAACAAGTGCACTCCACCGAGTATAGAATTCCCCATGCCAGACAAATTGTCCACTGCGTTGGCCCGACCAGACACCCCAAATGTTGGCCTTTCGTGAGACTATGTGGAGGTCAAATGTAAAGGCCCTGAACTGTATTCTAGGTTGGTAAAAATAATGACAAAACCCCTACCTTTTTTATTGTATTCTTTATTGTAATAAAAATTCACATGCAAAAGGTTAACCTTTATGTATGCTAGGGAGCCAGACTAGTATCACAAAAGCCTCGTAGCATGGTGGGTTAGTCGGTTGACCCACAATCCAGAGGTCTGGGTTCAAATCCCAGCGGTGTCGATCGGGGGTTTTTGCTTTGTAACACGAAAATAATCGGAGGTGTGTCCTTGGGCAAGGGACTTTACTTCACACTGCCTCTCCCCACCCAGGGACAGTGAAAGTATCTCGATGTAATGAATGCTCAGCACCAGCGCTGAAATCGGCAGCAGGGCTGTATGCTCCGTTGAGGGGCTGAGATGGTATTCGGAATGAACAGGTCCTGCCAGGGGTAATGATGATGTAAAGCGCACTGAGACATATGTGTAGTGCGCTATATAAGAAATCACATTATTATTATTATTATTATTATTATTACAAAAGGATTTCCTATGGTGGATCTACTTTAAGACAAAGTAAGAAGACGGTGAAAAGACAAGAAAATTGGAACTGCTGCATCTTTCAGAGAAGCTCAAAAGGTACAGAACCAGGAATGGGAAGTGGGCACTACCTAGCTACATGTTCTTGTACCTACATGGCTTGAAGACAAATCAACGGACTCATACCAGGACAGGAAACATCTGATTAAGGTACAATTAGACCATGGTTGCATTTCACATTCCTACTCTGCATCTTTAACGTGAGACAAGGTTTTAAAACTCAATTCAAGGCTAAATAAGCTCTTTCATTTGAGCCAAAGTTCACGGACAATACCACCATGACCAATATCGCCATGAAACACAGGATGCTCGTATCTCTGTTTCACTCGCTGAGTCGTCACTCCAAGATCGTTCGGAACTTGAATCATCAGCGTCGTCAAACTCGGTGTCAAGATCTGGCTGGTCACTTTCAGGATCCACGGAACTCTCATCCTCCACTTCTTCTTCCTCAAAAAAATAATTTGGCACGGCAGGTTCCGAGAAGCAGTCAGGAGCATAGTGTCCATTCTTGTCTTTCCGACCATAGTTCAGAGGATCCAAATCTTGTCCTGGATGTGCCAAGTCAGCATTGCCCCACACGATGCTAATGAAGTGCGCCCGTCGAGTCTTATGGTTAAGAGTCTTCGCGCAAGGTGGAAGAAGTGCGCAGTCAACCTTCTTGACATTGGCCATGGGGTTTTCCTGAAAATCAAAGATAGGCTAAAAAAGATATATTTTTATTAAAATTGCCTCATTAAAGTCAGCTATGACTATTTGTAGAAAGTGTTAACTGGTAGGCCTACTTTATCGATTTAAGGCCTTTTTGTATCTAGTCAATCTATTGACAAAAAAGGTAACAAACATGGCTCCAGTTATACCTGATTCATTTTTCCAATCATCTGACACAGTTTTGCATATTTGGCCTTATTGACATCCTTTACGTCACCCTTCATGCCATACAAGGAGCAAACAAACTCTTCTGCTTTCCTCTGGTTTGGTTCCTCTTCAGAAGCCAAACTGCTGAAGAACTGGATGAGTGTTCCTTCTGTGTCTTTCTCGAGAACTTCTAGTGGCTTCACTTTACCCTTTCTGTAGAATGCTGTGGTGAAGTCGCAACCGGTAAATGCGTGAAAACCTGGCATGGCTGCTGCTAGTCCCTTCTGCTTCACCTCCAAGACAGTGGCAATGCTGCTGACATCAATATGTCGACGGCCATTCCCCGGCCCACAGTCCATGATAATCCGATTGTATGATGTATGACTTGTCAGATGCCTTCCTAACATTCCAAGCAGAATCACCATAACATCGATATCGGATGCTCTGATCACAGCATTTCCAGTCGCATTGGAGACATGGAATGCAGGGAGGGTGTCGGCCTCCTCGTGACTGCCCTGGAGATGGGCTGGATGTTCAACGTTCATCTTGGAATCGAGTTCACTGAAGCTGAGACGAGCACAGTTACCTCCATGGGACACAATCAGCGTCTTCTTCCCGAGTATTTGCCCGTAGTAACTTTCTTGCCATTCTTTGAGAAGAAACATTGCTAACTGATCCTTGAAGATCCCATTTTGTAACAACTTCTGGCAGCTCTGCTTGGGTGCTTGTTGGGGACCAGTAATGATAAATGGACGATCGTCGGCTCCACGTAATTTTCTCACTCTCTTTCAGGGACGTGGGGTGATAAGTGTCAAACAATATGTGAACCTCGTTCCCACGGTTGGTGCAAACATAGGCCAGGAGGTTCCTGGTCAGGTTTCCATATGAAGGTCACATCGATGGGCGGCAGTGGTCTTTCCGTGAACCCATCCTGTAGTGCCTCCAGCTTCCTCAGCAGCTTGCTCTTGTCTGTCTTGAGCCCTGATCCCTGCCCTGAACAAGAGCCCTGAACAAGGCTCCCTGTCAAATACTCGAGTTTCTTGAGCTGCTGCTTTACCTGTAGCGATGTGCAAGAGGCAGGCAGACGTTGATGCCGGTGATGAGAAGGGATCACATGATTCAGTGACGGCATTGAACACTTTCAGTGGGTCACCTTGGCTTTTTGACTTGCAAATGATACAGACCTGATGAGATGCTTCACGACTAACATGGTTGCCATCACTGCCTGGGGTAGGCCTGTCTGTTACCTAAAACAGAATGAAAACATAAGGCCTGAGCAGAGCAAACATTTCTGATGTGAAGGATGTACGTGTAGACTACAATATTTCAATGCCTTATAGGTCTATTACAACTATGCCTGGGTTAGTGGGATCGATTAATTCATACAAGTGAACCAACTTAGTGGCATGCAACTTGGGACATACCTGGAGTGGTACAACATCGAAATTATCATGATCCATTCTTGTCAGATCTGCACATGCCCTCTGAAAGAAATATAAACTATAAAAAAAAAACATCAAGCATCTCGTACGTTCCAGTAAGAGATAACAGTGGATGACCTGAATCTCATAGCACACAGGCATAGCGAGTCTTCGCGCCAGCCATGGGACTATAGTCCGTTTCTAGTTCTGACTCACAGGAGACAGCTTGCATTAGCAATGAAAATGGTCGATTCTGACGTTTGAAACGCATTCTGACAGGGTGATTAATTGATCGAGGTGTAGGATTGGTCTGTTTCTACCCAACAGTTTGTACAGTGTCCACACCACACCTAACCACACCTCACCTCACCCTTCCCCCCACACACACACCCATAGTGTTCATGTGTGGATGTTAAAAGTGACTGACGTGAATGTACGGTGTCTACACCACACACCACCCCCCCCCACACACACCCACCCCACACACCCACACCCACCCTACCCCACCCACCGAGTGTTCATGTGTGGATGTTAAAAGCGACTGACGTGATTGTACGGTGTCCACACCCCCCAACACCAAACCCCCCCCCCCCGGATGAAGAACAATGGATGAAGAAAAATACTCACTCAGATGACCTGTACTCATGCGACTGTTGCTGTCAGCTGCCCGTGTGTGAGTGACCCAAAAAGCAAAAGTCGTTTCGTGTCCCGGCTGCTCAACGTGGACACTCCCGCTAGCCTCACATAGGTAGATAAGCGTATGCGCTACATGCATGCATATGCCTGGTACGTGACTCGAGGCTACTAGGGAGGGGGGGGGGGTTAGGGCATGAGCTAAGAGGTCGCGGCCGTCCGATGCGCCAAAACAAGAAAAAAATGCAAAATATTTTGGAATTTTGGGCGCCTCATTCATCATTGGGGAGAGGGGTGGCAGGACAATTCTATACCCGGTGAAATACTTTTTCATTTAAACCTTATGTTTGATCGAGCTCAAATTCTTCGAAAGGGCCAACTTCAGGGGCTTCTGTTGGTCCTGATGCAGTGGACAAAGTTTCTTGCATGGGTCATTCTACACTCTGGGTTATGTCCTAGTTCATTTAAACTAGGTTTTATCTGGGACCTCCAATGTTTGATCTAGCTCAAATTGTTCCAAAGGGCCAACTTAAGTGGCTTCTCGCGACCCTTATGCAGCGGACAAAGTTTCTTGCATGGGCCATTCTACACTCTGGGGGATGTACTTGTTCATTTAAACCTGGTTTTAACTGGTACCTCCAATGTTTGATCTCGCCCAAAAATTTGGACCCTTTTTTGGGCTTCTGGCGACCCTTATGCAGCGGACAAAGTTTCTTGCATGGGCCATTCTACACTCTGGGGGATGTACTTGTTCATTTAAACCTGGTTTTAACTGGTACCTCCAATGTTTGATCTAGCCCATTTTAAGGGCCACTTTGAGGGACCCCAGGGGCCACACGCAGCAGGCCCGGCAGAAATCCACATCTGCATATGTCAGGTTACTCCCTAAAACCCCCTGTACTCAGATATTGGTACCTCGTTCGTATGATCAAAACCCTTTGAGCTGCTGGTCTATTAGTGGAAGCAGTACATCGAGACTGGTGTCGGCCTTGAGTGAAGACGATCCAGATCGTCGGGTTGAACACTGTATTGTGAATGGTTTTTATGTATGTGTTATGACAATGAATCATTTCCTGGAAATGGTATGATCACATGAAGCAACGTTCAAACTTAATGACAACGAATCCTTTCCTGATTCCTGATGGGTAGGATGAAGATGAAGTGTGGAGTATCCTTCCCATTCTGATCTTAACACCCTTGGACTTTTACTTGTTGGGTACTCTGAAGGACACTGTGTACACGAGAAAGCCAACAACATTGGTGGAGTTAAGGGATGAGATTGAATTTATTTGCAGTGCTATTTCACCAGCAACATGTGCACGCTGACTTGCACGACAATTATTGTCACCGGTATAATTAGCCCCCGTTGGACTTTTAATTTTTTTTAATAACGAAATCAAGGCTCGTGTAAGAGCTAATACACAGAAACGTATAACAAGGCAGGAGACAAGAGGGGCGGGAGGGGGAAGCACAAAATAGTGGGGAACAAAGACAATAGGATATCCGTGAAAGGGAGACATATGAGCGAGGTACATGGGGTAAACAAGATGGTACCAACGGGACTTTCAGGAAGGAAAATGGGGAATATGAAGGAGGTGGGTTTGGGGTGGATTAACGGGGGTAGTAAAGATCAAGATTTAAGATGGGGGAAGATATGAGATGGTGGTGAACAGCTGTTTTGAAGACCTGGAGGGAGGCATGGGATTGAAGAGAGTGTGGGAGTTTATTCCAGAGGTGGTAAAAAAGAGGAATGAAAGAGTGAAGGTGAGCAGTGATTGTCGATTTTGGCAGTTTCACCAGAAGGGGTTTTTTGGTGGACCTTGAGTGCCCTGAGGAACTATAACGGGGGACAGATCACAGACAGAGCAAGAGGGGGGGGCAAGGCCCGAGAGGAGACAGCAGAAGACATAAAGACCACTGACTTGCCTCTGGTGAGAGCGTGAGAGACCCAAGGACGAAGCTTCATCGTGGGAGATACCAATGATCCTAAAAGTCTTGGTTCCTACAGTGTGAAGATGAGCTAGGTGTGAGGCAGGAGCACCACCAAAGAGGGGGGGAGCAGTACTCAATCAGACTGTGGATGAAAGCTTTGTACATGGTCAGGAGCTCAGGTGTGCCAAGACTTCGCACGACATAGGATGTCCAGTCGACGACTGGCTTTGGAGGCCAGCTTTGAGATGTGGCTTTCCCAGGAAAGATCGTGGCAGATAGTGAGACCTAAAGGCTTGAATGAAAGGACTTCTTCAAGAAGATTGTTGAGAAAGTAGATTGGGGGGGGGGTTCCAGAAGGTCCTTTCGGAGAGACATAGTGAGAGTGTGAGATTTGTCAGGATTGAAGGACAGATTCCAAGTGTTTGACCAGCTTGTGATTTTATCCAGGTCTGCAAAGAGTGAAGAGGCTGCTGCCTGCCAATCAGAGGGATGAGAGATGCTACGACAGAGGATGGAGTCATCAGCAAAGAGATAGAGGATTTTCCAAGGAATCTGAAAGATCATTGATGAAAACCAGAAAAAGCACAGGGCTCACCGTGTGTCAGCGTAACGTTCCCCTTCCCATAGCTAAATGCGACAACGGCCATCACTCCTGTCAAGATGGAACCTCAACTCCTCTGTAAAGAGGGTCGCAGTACAATATTGTCTCCTGAACGTTAGATGTTGTCTACACCAAGCTCGGAGGACATGTCGATGACTTGGCAACAAAATCAGACATACTGCTTGTCATTGTGGTTGGACATTAAACTCAAGTAACCGATTCCTGACAGTTCTGGCACTGATTAGTCACAAGCCAGGGATGCTGCGAGCTATCAAACTTGCTGCCTGGAACTAATTCTTAAGGTGCACCAATCGGATGTGGTTACCCTGCCGATGTGATATCACACATGGTCACCCAGAACGTGGACAGTCTCTGATGTTGCTAGTTTGTTGATAACTTATCGAGAGTGACTGTATGGTGTTCCAATGAACACCTAAACGCATAGCCACAACATTTTGTGGCATTCCTGTATCAAGCATGCCAACAGTATGTAGACGTTCATTTTTGGAAAGGTGTGGCATCACGTTTATAATGTTTAGACCTCAATAAAAATGTTTTTAACAGCTGGGATGGTTCACCGAATCGTGCTGCATTGCAATTTGTTCAGTACAATGTGTAGCACTGTCACATGACTCGGTACACCTGCATGGCAATTTGTGCATGCAGTGCACAGTACGCACGGGCAATTTCCAGATATTTACGGGTAAACTGGGGAATGTGTCAAGGCACATGTTGGCTGACCATTGTATTGCTAAAGTACATATCAGTATCGTTTTGTGTAAAAAAAAAAAAAAAAAAAATTTTTAATGGTGCACAGGAAGTTTTTTTTTTTTTAAGTTCGTACATTCGTGGGCAAAAATATTGGCACCCTTGCATTTTTTAAAAAATAATACACCATTTCTTCCAGAAAATTGTTGAAATAAAAAAAAATCTTTTGGTATCCACAAATGTATTTCTTTGGTTTGCAGTGGAACAAAACAAAAAAAAATCTGAAAAATTACAAAATCTTAGCTTATTCCCCACAGAAATCCTAAAATGGCCCAAACAATATTATTGGCACCTTGGAGAAGTTGTTATATTAGAAATAATTACATTTCAAGCAGGTGATTCTCCTTTACTTTGGAATTGAACTCACCTATGGTGAGTTGCAGGTTCCTGCGATATAAAAATCACTCATTCAACCTGTTTGAATGGAGAAGAGTCATTCTGCTGGTTTTTTTTTGTCACTGTGTGTACCACATTGAGCATCGAGAAAAGAAAGGAAACCAGAGAATTGTCTGAGGAGGTCAGACACAAGATTGTCGCCAAGCATGGACAATCTCAAGGCTACAAGTCTATCTCCAGAGACCTTGATGTTCCTGTGTCCACCGTACGTAATGTTATCAGGAAGTTTAAGACCATGGCACTGTAGCCAACCTCCCTGGATGTGGCCACAAGAGAAAACTTGATCGAAGATTGCAGCGAAGGATTGTTCGAATAGTGGAGAAAGCACCTCGATCAACTGCCAAACAGATTCAAGGTACAACAGTTTCAACTCTCACCATCCGTTGCCAACTTAATGAAAGGGGGTTCTATGGTAGGAGACACAGGAGGACCCCACTGCTGAGAGAGGGACATAAGAAAGTCCTACTGGAGTTTGCCAAAACACACCTGAACAAGCCAAAATCCTTCTGGGAGAATGTCCTGTGGCCAGATGAGACCAAATTAGAGCTTTTTGGTAAAACACATCATCTCTGTTTAAAGAAAACAAAATGAAGCCTTCAAAGAAAGAACGCCTTCCCTGCAGTCAAACATTGAGGAGGTTCAGTGATGTTTTGGGGTTGCTGTGCTGCCTCTGGCACTGGGTGCCTTGGATGTGTGCATGGCATCATGAAATCAGGAGATTACCAAGGCATTTTGGAGAGCAATGTTCAACCCAGTGTCAGAAAGCTGGGTCTCCGTCGAAGGTCATGGGTCTTGTAGCAGGACAATGACCCCAAACACACTTCAGAAAGCACTCAGGAATGGTTCAAGCCAAAACACTGGACTGTTCTGAAGTGGCCAGCAATGAGTCCAGATCTAAATCCCATTGAACACCTGTGGGGAGATCTGAAAACAGCAGTTGGGAGAAGAAACCCTTCAAATCTGGGAGAACTGGAGCAGTTTGTACAAGAAGAGTGGAACAAACTCCCAGTTGAGAGGTGGAGGAAGTTCATTCATGGCAAGAGGAAGTGCTTGGACTGCAGTTATTTTGTCCAAAGGCTGTGCTACCAAATATTAAGTCGAGGGTGTCAATAATTTTATCAATGCCATTTCTTTTTATTATCTGATTTAAAAGGATATATTAAGTTCTGAATCAAAACCAAAGGTTCTGTAATATTAACAGTGAAATCAAGAATTGTGGAGACCAAATACTTTTGTCAATTTCAACTTATTTTTCGAGAAAATAGTTATTTGAAAAAAGTGCAAGGGTGACAATATTTTTTGCCACGTCTGTAGAAACCATATATATTTAAACCTGACCAGTTAATTGTGTGAACTATGACTGGTATTTTCTTATTCATGGGTTGTCTTTATTTCCACTCATGGGATGGTTTTTCTACGTAGGAAATACACAAAGGCAGTCCTGTTTAACCAATGCTGCTCCCTTTGTTGCTTCAGACTGGAGTCTGAGGTAAGGAGGCTCAAAGCTGAACTCAATGCGAGTAGAGGAACGGAGCAAGAAGCCCGGGGGCAGTTGGCTCAGATGGTTGCAAAAGAGACTCAGCTCAAGGCTGAGCTGACGTCTGCTCGTCGAGAACTGGATGGGCTGACGTCACGGTAACGCTCTGTGTTTGCTAATGCTAGAATAACATGGACTTTGCAAACGATTTGTATGAAGTATTTTTTTTTTTTCTTCTTTGTACTTTTGTCTTTCTCTAGCCTCACATCACTGACACAGGCAAAACAGCGTGAAAAGCAAAACTGCCAAGTTCTTGAACGCAGGCTCAGAGCTGAGACGGACGCTCGAACGGGGTTGGAGAGACAGCTCGCTGAAGAGCGTCGACGTCGCAAGCAACAAGAGGAAGCGGCAAGAGCAACAGCCACAGTTGAAAGGTAATTTGTGAATATATTTTAGGATAAATTATGTGCCAACCTGTCCGTCCTTCATTAGTTCCTTTTTCGATGGAATTTGTACATCTGCTTATTTACACTGGGGTTGCAGAACCACTCCGGGCATGCCTCAGAAGCCGAGACTCTGCTGTCCCTTCTCATCTTTCGAATTGTGTTAGCATCGGCCCAAATCCCAACCGATCTAAACCCTTACCCAATGGAGGTGTAAACCATTTGGCATGAACACACCTCCCATTGTCGTACTTGCTGTCAATGGGGTGTTTACATGAGCATTCGTTTGTTTTGAGAAGGGGAGCAGAGGGAGGGGAGATGATTTCAAATCCGATTTGGTTTCTATTTTTTTCACCGGTCAATGCACAACTGTGATATCTGGACTGACCCTGGGGGTGGGGGTGGTCATTTGTACACATTGTATAACTACTAAATGGCCTTATTACGACATATTACCACTTTATTAATCCAAATGAATGTCTTAATTATTTTTATGTTTTGGAAAATCTCGTCTAAAGTTCACTTTTGAATTGAAGACTTTGCAACGGACTTGTGAGCGTACAATGAAAGACTTTGATTTTGAAATAACAAGTGTCATTTATTCTCATGCATGTTGCAAAATTGTAATGATGTTTGGAGGCAGAGGTTGAGGAAGGAGGCAGAGGTGACCATGTAAGAGGAAATAATTATTCTTTTCATCAAAATGTTTGGTTTCTTCATCTCGATATTCGCTGTGAACAAAAAACACAACTCCTGATGGTGCTTCAACATTGTGTGCAGCTGCACATTAACATGTCCTATCCAAAACGCACTTCATGAAGGCCCGTGTCCACCCATGCAGAGGTGAAAGTGCAGATACCCTGCGAAGTCGAGTTCGTGAGCTCGAAGGCTCAGAAAGACAGTTGCAGCGGGAGCTGGAAACCAGGGATGAGCAAATTGATGTGCTGGAGAGGGATAACCAGGTGATTATTAATGCATGGATTCGCGTCTACACTGCAGGTTCCACTCTCCATGCTCATACATATTCTCATTGATGTTTGGTACGTGTTTTGATTTGTTTATTGGGCAAGGAGCCCCTTTTCACATTATAATTGGGAGGGTGATATTATCGGCTCACATTTGGCTTTTGGCTGTTTGAGTTGACTCATTAAAGATGAGTTTGGTGCAAAACCGGCAGCTGTACAAATGAACGTGTTTTCATCATCGATGGTGCAAAGCGTTTGGAACTTTGTTCTGTGTCGGGTAGGAATTGCCGCGGCTCCGTGAAGAGGAGAAGGAGCTGGAGGTGCTGATTGTAACGTTGGCCGCCATGAGAGAGAAGCATCATCAACTGGAAAGCAGTTTGAGTGCTGAGACCAGGATCAAGTTGGACCTGTTCTCTGCTCTCGGTGATGCCAAGAGGCAACTGGAAATTGTCCAAGGTAATTGAGGATTTTTTGTTTTTTTTTTAGCAAAAGGTATCGGTGTTGAGGCATTTGGGGCAGGCCGAATTATTAATGCCCGAATAGGCCGAATTATTAATGCCCACACGAGTTGGTCTGAAGATGATGATTCGACCACAAAGTGTGGACTGGTGTCACTTGTGCACCAGACGAGGGAAAGCAAGCAGAATACCCCCTCCTTCTTGGTCATTGGTGAGCCAGCTGGGTTTTGCCAATAATCCGATCTGAATGTGCTTATTTTTCTGCAGCTACTAAATCTTGGAATTAACATCTGTAATTCTTCCACCATCAGGCATAACGGAACCCACAACCTCTGTAATGCCACTCCAACCTTCTCACCACTCCAACGTTCTGGCCGCTCACCACTTGGCCACCTATATCACTGCTGTGATTTATTTTTCATCCTATCTTTAACCCATCCTCCAGGCAGTGGGAGATGGGGTTTTGCAGGTGCGTGCATTCATGCGTCATCGTTTATCTCAATTTGCTGGTTTCAGTAGGTGGAACAGTGTCCTCCAAGGACTCAAAGTATCCAGCTCTGCTTCGATAAGGGATCACAGTTCATGGACCAAGCTGTTTTAACTTTTGTTGTTCTTAGAGTTTTATTTTCAGGATTGTCACCTAACCCCAGATTGCCTTCAATTATAGTTTGCTTGTGGTAATATTCCTGGGGATGGTTTTCAAAATTTCAGTGAGGTTCTTTTTTTAAATTTTTCCTGTTGCTTCAGTTATCACTGGTGGTGCAATTTTGACACTCTTCAGCTTCCAACATCTCTTGATCTCATTTTAAAGGTCCTGGTGTTTGGTCATTTTCTTGATTTCTGCATTATGGAAGCCAAAATCGCTGGGTCCTGATATCCCGATCAGCAATGCTGTCTCTTCCTTTTTGTTCCTGAGTATGATGTCCGGTCGCAAGGCTTTGTTTTCTATGTTCACGCTCGATGGGAATCATCGGGTCAGATGTGAGCGTGGTGTCCTCGTATTTCAATGATTGCCCTTGTTTTGTGTTTCCATGAGTTTTCTGCAACTGGGATGTTGAATGTTTTTTTGCGGATGTGCCAATGAATCACTTTGTATACTTTGTTGTGCCATTGTGTGTAAAGTTATTGTGATAATTTTTTTGCATCCTGAAAGCAGGTGACTAGTACTTTCTGTTTGTCTTGCAGAACCTACGCTTGTCCGTCTGGCTCAGTCCCACCATCTTTTAAAATCCATTGGTCCTTGATCTTGGCATTTATTTTGATTTGATTTCCACCCCGGTTAAACTTACTTCTTCTTCGCCATGCTTATCAAATCGACCTCTGTCAGCCTTTCATTTCAAATGAAAGTGTTATTATTACAATCGTTGCTTTGTATCCCACCCTGATTGTCGATTCCACACGTTGGCAGCATTCATGAAAGAGCTGAAGATGGAATTTGGCAATCCAACCGCAACACTCACAGGCCTAGTCAAGGCCGTCATGCCTTTTCAACAGTGATTGAAGGCACGTGGTGGAGATTGTACATGCATTACGTATAGGAAGAGGACATGAGGAAATATTTTTGCTTTTATATGAATTATAAGGACATCGGTAGACAACGGACAGATCGATGTGGCGCATAATGCTGGGATCCGAGCTTCAAATCCCAATATACTACGTGCTCCGGTGGGAATGCCAAGCAAACCATCTCCTTGTGCTTCTGTTTGCATCAACAGGAACCTGTGTGGAAGCCTGATTGCCACCTATTGTTGTGTCGGGCCAAACTCCAACCATTCCGATTGCAAATCGAGAGAGGTTGTTAATATAAATTGCTGTTAATGTTTGTAGGACGATTTCTACCCTCAGGTGGTACAGACAGATTTGTCCCCATCCTTAAGGTTGTTGATGAGACAGCTGGGTTTTCACCAACAATCCAAAAGTGACGTGACATTTCTCCTGAGATTATCTTGACTTCAAGTTTCAAATGCATATCCATTAACACTGTTGCTTTCAGCTGGATTTGGAACCACAACCTCTGGAATGCCACTCCTCACAAATAGGCCACCATGAGTAATTCCAATGCTGACATTCAGTAATAATACAAAAAAATCGTATGTCTTGCCCGTATCACCCTTCCTCCTCAGCCCAGCTCATTCTTAAGGAACAGGAAATGGAAGAACTAAAACAGAGGATCGCAGAAGTGATGGCTGTGATGCCCAGCACAGTATACGGCTCTCCTCCAGCTCCTCCGGTAACTCTGGCTCCACACTATTCGGCCAACTTCATGGAGAAGCCAGGCGGAGTCGGAGGAAGTTCGGGTGGCCCTGGGGGTCCCGGAGGACCTGTGTGTGGTTGTCCTCAACTACCCGCGTCTCCCCTCGATCCCAATGCTTCTGTCTATCAGCCATTGAAGAAATAAAGGACAAAAAGTGAGCTGTTGTGTGCATTTGGGCGCTGCAAAATTGAATGCAGAGAGCATTTTATCTGCTGCTTCCTGATTACTTTATTCCCACATCAAGTCATGTTTGGAGGTATCTCCACCTTTCAGCTCTTGCCAACATGGAGGAATGTTACCTCCCCATCTCCCTTCCATTGATATCCTTTTGTTTCTGCATTCATTAACCCATTCCTTCTCCCAAATCTCCAATAAACTGAGGTCTCGACCTTACTCATTGTCTTCATTTGTCTGCCTGCTTTTGTTTGCATTGTGCTTATCTTCACATCATGGATGCTTTGTTTGCCGCGAGGTTTGAATCGGTATATGGAGGTTTGAATAGCGGCCATTAAACCGGCCACTCGAGTATATGAGGATTTGAATAGCGGCCAGTAAACCGGCCGCTAGGTTTCAAAGGGTTAAATTGATCAAAGCACATGTCCACCCCCTCTTTATGAACTTTCATGTTTGGTGAATGGACAATGTGACATCCCTCATCCTTCAGATAGGAAGGCTGCAGCCTCTTCCCTTTTCAGACTTTGACAACATCACTAACTGGTCAAGCACTTGGAATATGTCTTTCAATCCTGCTAAATCTTACACAGTCATTATCTCTCTCCGAATGGATCCTCTGGCAAACCCCTCCCCACATCTACTTTCTTAACAATACTCCTAAGGAAGTTCAGTCATTCAAACTCCTGGGTCTCACTATCAGCCATGATCTTTCTTGGGCAAACCACATTTTAAAGTTGGCCTCCACAGCCAGCCACTGACTGGGCATCCACCGTCATACAAAGTCCTTCCTTGGTACACCAGGACTCCTATCCACTTTTAAGGTTTTCATCCACAGCTTGATGGAGTACTTCTCTGCCTTCTGGGCTGGCTCCCCTGCCTCACATCTTGCTCGGCTTGACGCCGTGGAAGCCAAGGCCTTCAACATTATTGGAATCTCCCGCGATGAAGCTGAGTCGATGGGTCTATCACTTAACCATCACAGACAGGTCGGTGGTCTCTGTCTTCTTTCGCCTCCTTTCTGGTCTTGCACCCTCTGCCCTCTCTGTGCTTTGTTCCCACAAGTTTCTGCAGAGCTTACACAGTCCACCATCAATCCCTTCTCATGAAACTACTGAAACCCAGGACCACTGCTTACCTCCACTCATCCGTTCCCTTTTTCCCACCTGTGGAACCAACTTTCACATCCTCTTCAATGTCATTCTTCCCTCCAGGTCTTCAAGACCATTCACCACCATCTCAGATATTCCCCAATCCAAAACCATGATCTTTTTACACCCTCGTTAACCCCCCTACCCCAATCCCCCCTCCTTCCAAATTTTCCGTTTTCTCTCCTTGGAGTTTCCTTCTATATGCCTGTTCCCCCCCCCTCTCTCTGCTCTTCCTTTTGTCCTGTTGAGTCATGATCCGTTCAGTGTATTAGTACTAGGTCTTCCACGAGCCTCGACTATGTATCCAAAAAAATGGCCACGTGATGTTCCTCGATTTATGTTCAGTATTAAAAAAAAAGACAGAGCATGGCCAAACGACCTTATTTTGGCAATCATAGCACAAGCTTTGTTGGGTTTCATGCCCCCCATCCTTGAAGATGGTTTAAAAACATGAAATTATTTTTCCACAAAAGCAAGGCTCATGGAATAACATGTTCATTGCAAGGGAAAATGTATGATAGTATTTTCAAATTTCGTTATGGCAGTGGAATTGAAGCACTTATTTTATTTGCTAATGACCTGCTTGCTAACAGAACACACCCCTGCTGATTGTGATGTTCACTGTGCTTTATTTCAAACTTCAGAGTACCCACCCTCCAGGTAGCCGGATGGGTGAAATTTGTACATTACTTGCTGAAAAATGTATAGTCGTATACTGTATTGCAAAAAGACTATTTTTATGGTTATGTGATGTGTGTTTAAAGGGGTCCAAAGGTCTACAGGTCAAAAGGGTGTAAAGCCCCATCCCCTCCATCAGGGTAGGATCTAAGAGGTCGAATTTGTTGAATGGGTCCAAATGGTCTTAAGGATTCTAAAGGTCTAAATGTAGGTTCCAATAATAGTTGAGGTCTAAAGGAGGTCTTATGGGATCTTATGGGTGGAAGGGGTCTAAGGTGATAAAGGGGCTTAAAGGGTTTAAGAAGTTGAAGTGTTGTAAAGGTATAAAGGGTATGTTCCATTCGTAGTTCTGGTTTAAAAGGATCTAAGGGGACTGAAGGAGATAAGTCTAAAGGGTCTGAAAAGTATGTTCCAATAATAGTTTAAGATCTACAATCTAAAGTGGGATAAAGGTTTCAAGGGTCAGGGGTCTAAAAGGTTATGTTCCAATAGTAATAAGGGGTCTAAGCAAGCCAAAGGGTGTAAATGCCTTTTAGGGTGTCTGGGGTCTATTGGGGTTTAAAGCCTCAAGAGCAGTGATCTTCACTGTTGTTTTAGTGGGGGCCACTTTTGCCGAGAAGCCGCCACAACGCCTGCAGGACTCCGTAATCGCTGCTATTCGGCCCCGCCTCCATCTACTCCTCTTTGTTGTGGTGAAGTGGACTGCAAGCATAATTATTTGTTTATTGCGACCATATCCTGATGTAATGATGTTACCTTTATGCTTCGCATTGGAACACTCATTTGAAACCATTGAGTCAATTTGATAGCATTTATGAAAGATTACGATTGAGTGTTTTCACATTCGTGTATTATCGGCCACACTTTAGGTTACCAAGGGCTGCCAGTGGCTCGTGGGCCGTGCAATGAAGAACAGGCTCTATAGGATATATGGGGTCTTCAAGGTTAAGAGGGTCAATATCGGGTCTCAATAATGTACAGTGCCTTCAGAAAATATAAACAACCTTCAACTTTAATCACATTTTATTGAGTTACAGCCTGAATTTAAAATAGATTAAATTTAATTTTTTTCTCACCGATCTACACAAAATACCCCGTAATGACAAAGTGAAAAACATGTTTTTAGAAATTTTTACAAATTAATGAAAACATTAAATGGTTTGAGTCAATAAGTATTTCAACCCCTTTGCTTATGACACTCCAAATTGAGCTCAGGTGCATTTAATTTCCTTTGATCATCCTTGAGATGTCTGTACAACTTGGATTACTCCTGTGGCCAATTCAATTGATTGGACATGATTTAGAAAGAAACACACCTTTCTATATGCAGTGCATGGAAGAGCAGAAACTCCACCATGAAGTCCATGAATCAATTTTTTTTTCAGTGAGGTTCTTTGTATGTGTGTGTGTGTGTGTATGTATATATATATATATATATATATATATATATATATATATATATATATTGTTGCGAATTCGCGCCCGCCGGCATGCGAACGGCCACGTAACTCGAATCGCGGCACGTCGCCCACCGGACGGACAATTCTATCGTGACCCTCTCGGACCAACGCCGGGAGCTAGTCACAGGTGGGCCTTTCGGCCTCACCACGATCATGCCAATCGGCCTCCGCGTGGGATAGGGTTGTTCGCCAAATTCAACCAACCTAAGTACCCACGCGGAGGGTAGACCGGACGATCGCAGGTCGACTCCGGACACGGGCCGCTTAAGCGACCCGTTCCGTACTATCGGGATAACCGAGCG